>CM039680.1:53469003-53735207 GCA_022537955.1 Schmidtea mediterranea | reverse complement strand
CTTTTCATTTTCATTTTTCTCACCTATTCTTTTCTGTTTTCCGACTTCCTATTTCGTGCCAATTTCGAATGGACCTCTAGCTTGTTTGAAGATTTCTGGTCTATTAGTATTTTTGTGCGATTCGATTTTCGATTTTCATTCTTCATCATCGTTGATCCATTCTCCTTTTATAGGTGCTATCCATTATTTTAGGTGTTCCTCGGCGCGTCTCTTGCACATGATAAGGTGTTCGTCTCCTCTCCTTTAGTATTTTTATTTTTACATCCCCATTCTGCCACTGTGGGTGCAATCTTATTCGCTTTCCTACTGCACTCTTTCCAATGCGTCTTCTTGAGTTGCTACTTCGTTACCTTATGATCTTCCACATTTGTTTTGGGACATGGTTTCCTCGAAATCTATTCGACATATCTTCTTTTTCAATTTACGGTGTTCCTGTATGTATTGTCTTCCTGTTTCCGGTGATATTGCAATATTCCACATCTTTGTTCGTCTTTCTTTGCGCATACGTGTTCGTGGTTGCTTCTCCCTCCCTACTCCCGGTTATTGTTGTTGGTACATTTTCTCGCAGGGTTTTTCTTTTGTAATTACATTGTTTTTAAGTGATTTGTCATTTCTTTGATTTTTCCTTTCCCATTCGCATGTCGATATTGCGGCTGATTTTATTCTTCTGTTTAAATAATTTCTACTCTGGTCTGCGTCTGACTCTTTTGTGTTTCTTCCTACATGATGCAATCTCTTATTTCTCTTACAATCGGGGCATTGTTTGGCCATTCAATGTGTTAATTCTATTACACATTCAGTGCATTACAGTCTATCCACCCGCACTCTGTTTGTCTCTGGTTCCTTTAATAGTTTTAAGTACCATGGCTTCGCTGCATTCGTAATCTCGCTTCTATCTTGTCTCGCTGAGTTCGTCTCCTGGATTATTTTCAATCGATTTTCATTTGGACTATCTGTTCACCTGTTTCTCTTTGTTGATCCATTTTCTTATAAATTATATCAGTTTAGTCTAGGTTGTTTAGTTTATTCATTTTTATTTAACTTCGTACCTTTTTTACACTTAATTTTTTATGATAATTTTTGATTTTTTGGTCTTTTTCTTTGCTCCTACTTTTACTCTTTTTACATTGTACATCGCTTTTCCTTTCTACTTCCACGTTACTCGATGGAGTCTGGTTCTACTCTTCTCCTCGATTTGATTTTCAATAATCCATTCACTCCATTCTTATCTGTGGTCCTCTTCCGTTTCTTTCGCTACTCTTTGTAACTTCGTTTCTCTGCCATTGATTTTCTGGTTCTCAATATTTTGTTAATTGGCCCGTTCTCTTTCATTCTATTTCGTCTCTGTTGTTCTTCTATGTTTATTAAGTTGATACATGTTTGATATTTAGAGCCTCTCTCAACTGGCTATTTGGGCTCTCCGTCCATTGTTCTTGTAACGTATTTTACCACTTTTTGCTTAGGGCGTTATATTGCCGTTTCCACATTTCGAATTACCGTTCGTGAGTGTTTTCGTACTTGTTTGATAATTCTTTCCATTCTTCCTTAATTTTGTTTCATTATTCGTATTCAATGTCGTTCTTTATTGTTACAGTCTTTTGTGGTTCTCGATCCCATTTTTACATAATTTACAGGGTTTCATATTTAATATAATACCGCTTTATATTACTAATATATATTTACAATTATTACATATATACACTTTTCATATGTCCTTTACCTATACCTGTTGCATTTTATGAGGGGTTCCGATTTTGTCGAAAATCCCCCGTTCCCACATCTTTGTTCCTCTATTTTTAATTTTCTTTGGCCATCTTCATCTTTATTTGTTTGATTTTATATCTATTGATTGCTTTCAGTTATGCCCATTGTGATTCGTGTTGCTTTACTGCGATTATTATTATGCTGTATCCATACTATTCGTATCCAGTTTGGGGGATCTCTATGGGTTCTCCGTGTTTGCAATAATATTTTCTTTCTCATGTTTGTTCCTATTCGGCTGGTTCTTTGGTTTTTCTCCGATTAGTTCCATTTATTCTTTCGCATTGGGCTTCTGAGATATATCTGTCTTCCTCTTATTTCTGGTTTGTTTTTTTTCCTTTTCCGTGGGTATTCTCTTTTTCGTTCCTGATTACGTTACTGTGGTTCTGATCGTCTTCTACCGTTAGTGCTTTTATTTTTTCTTGTTGAGGACGTAATTGGATGCTTGACTTCTCCTATACGCATGTTGAATATCTGTTTTTGTGGGTTAGGTGGCGTTTATCTCTTTTAGATGATCTACTTTAAGTTTGTTGGAATTGCAATTGTATATCTCATTTCCTCCTCGCATTGTCACTGGTTTCCTAGGCATAGTCGTCCATGCGTAACTGTAGCATTTCCGTGACTATCAATTCTTCTTCCTCGGTGATAATCCTTGGGTTGGTCGGAAATCAACTTGCTGTCGACATGTCCGTTACTCGGGCCATCTTGTTTGGGTTTTCCTCATTGTTGTTCCGTCTTTTCGCGTCTTACATTTAGGGTGTTTTGTTTCTTTGGTTGGCAAATATTGCAAATCCTGTAGTTTAGTTTGCGGTTTCAATCCTTCGTAATAATAGTTGTTTCTCCTGGGATTTATTTGCGATTCCCTGACATTGTCCTTGGTTCTTTACCATCCTCACCGATTTTCATTGCTATACCATATTGCTTGTTTTCTCACTTTGGATGAACAGGTGATATATTTTTAGCACCTTCGGTTTTGTCATGGTGGTTTCTGATTTTATTTGTTTCCCATTCCGAAGGGTTTCGTTTGCTGTGTGTAAGTCGTTGCATCGTTTCTTGTTTGTATCAACCTGGATCTTCTCTTTGTTATCGCTCCGTGTTATTTTTGTCCTTTGGCTGATCGATGTCTTTGCTTCGTTGGTTCCCTAGCGATTCTCTTACGCTCTTGTTGCGCTTTCTTTGCTCTCGTGTAGTGCATATGTCGATATTCGTCGTAAGGCGTTACAATCTATTCCTCCTGTATATATATAGGTCGCTCCTAGGTTTGTTATTTCCTTTGCACTATCATATTTCCTATCCATATCTTGTTCGATACTTGTTTGTACATACTTGAGTTATTGCTTGCCCTTCGATCATTGTTATTCTAGCTCTGCGGTTCCTCGTGTTATCCGATTTATTATATTTTCTTTTCCTCCGTGATTCGTTCATATGTTACTTGTGAGGGTACTCACTGCTGAGTTTCCAAGTTCGTTATGACAATAGAAGAATGTTAATAGATTTTTTCCAGATTTAAGTTCTTCATTTTCGGATAAGGCATATGTCGTTTTTCATATTACGATTTGTTATTCAGTTTCTTATTATTTTTGTCGTTTTCTTATTTTCTGGTTCGTTTGCCTTATCGTTTCTTTGTTCTTGTTTCTGTCTCCTGGTTTCTTTCTTCCGTTTTCATCGTTTTGTTCGTGTTTCTACCTGTACCATATTTCTTTGAGCTGTCATCTATCGTCGTGCAGTCATTCATTATCTCATATGTTATCTTCTGCTTCGCTACTTCCTCCTCCGGTTTTCCTAGAAATGTAGTCCCGACATTATAGCATCTTTCACTCACATTGATGCTTTTAGGCGTAATGTACTTTGTTCCCTTGTCTCCGCATTGCATTTTTGTGCATGTCTATTTGTCCGCTTCGCTCTTTCTGCGGACTCTGCCTCTGCGCATACGTTTCGTGGTTTTCTCCATTTTTCGCTTACCGTGGATTCTAATAGTTCTACTTTCACATTTTCAATTTCTTCATTGTTCTTTATTGTTATCTGTGAATCTCAATTGCTTGGTCCGGTTGTAGTACTATCATGATTCATTTTGGGTGTCTTCCCGTTCCCGGATTCTTATATCCAATTTTTTCTCAGTAATGTCAATTTTCTCCTTCTTCGTAATCTTGTCCGTTCGTAATATCCTATTGCATATTCCATCGGAGTCCCTGGTAATTTTCCCAATTTAGCAAGATCTATCGCCTCTTTGTTTCGATATATGGTCGTACGTCACGATGATACGTGTCTTTTGAGTCAGTTCCGCGCACAGCCCTATGTTCCTTCTGTCGCGAGCTGGTATGTTATCCTCGATTTCTGTGCTATCTTCATGGTTATTAAGATTTTCAGTATTCAGGAATTGCCTACGTTAGTCGTTCAGCTTGTCAGTCTCGCCTCAAAGTATTATAACATGTCTTCCGACATCCGTCGCTAGAATTCTTCTTTCTGTTACACATCCCGACCCGTGTCGGCTTCTTATTATCTTGCTGTAGCTCATTACCGTCATTTCTGTAGCTCCGGATTAGCTGTTGCGTAACCATTAGTCGCGTGTTATCTCGTCCGACAGTTTATTTCCCTCTTCTATTCGACTTTTCCCCGCGATTCTTTTTAAATGTTTTATGATTTTTGGGCTACGGTGTTAGTCGTCTAGACTTGTCGATTGAATGGTTATGGCGTGTTCTCATTAGTGTAAACCGGTATCATTTCCTGATGCATTGTTTAGGTGAAGGCTCTGGTAGTTTCCGCATTATCAGTTCTGTATCTGGGTCGATTCGTCTCCGAATGGCATAGACCCTTGTGCTGATTCACTCTCCAACCTCAGTGATATTTGCGTCTTATTTTGTAGTCCGAATCTTGGCGGCATTTATTTGTTCTTGCTGTCGCACTATTTCATTTAGCTCTGGGTTCTCTTTTTGAGTTTTCTAAATTGTGAACACTCTCGTGTATATCACTCATTTGTCTAGTGTCTGGCGGATTTTCCGTGGCTTGCAAACTTGTATAGACTTTCTGATAGACACCTTTTTGGATTTTAGTTTGAATTGACTCATTAAATTGAAACATTGATGTAAGTTCCCACGCCCTATAATGTTCCTGTGTGTCGGAATCTCTCTTATTAGTTTGAACAGTTGTTTTGTTCTGCTCTTCCCCCTGTTGGTTCTGGTCCCACTGAGCTGAGTTGGTTAACAGTTATCTATCCTCTTCTCTGATTAGCTCCGTAATTGCTGTTAACGTATGTGTATGAATGAAGGTTGACTTTGCATGAACTCGTTTTCGGCCTTGTTCATCCGTTTGTTGGTATTTATTACCCACTTTATCGTTATCAGTGTCGTTGTTCCATCGGATTTAGTCTCGTTGCCATTTCATTGCTTATTGTACATTCCAATTGTAATGCGTAATAAAATCGGGTAGGTCTTCCACAGTTTAATCTGATATTTTCTTGTGGTACATAATTTACTTATTAGACTCCAGATTTTTTGGCATATTCGTTAATTATAACGCGTTTCAGATTGGCTGTTATCCCTTTCCTATTCTGTTGCCGTCACATCTGCTCCTGGCATATTCTACGTAGGATATTTAATTATCCAAGGTTGGGATGTCTCACTTGCTGCCGATCATTAGTGGGGTTTCTCCGTCCTCTTCTTGGGTCGATGACTCTTACCGTTCCGATACGTTAATTATTATCTTGCATTTCTTTCGTAATATCTCGTCTGCATGATGGTAGTAGCGACGGTATTGCTTTCTTTGTCAACCATAGTAATTAGAGTTGGCCAGTTTGTTATTATTGTGTTATATGCTCGATATGTCGGACCTCGTCGCGTTGTGTAATTGCTATATATTCATCATTAGTTCCTTCCCAATGCATCTCAATGTTTCGTTTCTGCTTTGTTTATTTGGCCCCATTTTGCGTAGTTAGGGTTTAGCCTCTCTCACGATGATTCGTCTGGCTATCTCTTGGTTGTTCCATTATTTTTCCCGTGTGTGATTTTCCATTTCTTCATATCATTATTCCTGTACTCGTCTTCGTCGTATTCGTCTGGGTCCATTATAAGGTAATTTCCTGCGCTAGTACATCTTCAGGCATCGATATCCTTGCGGTTTGAGCCGTGTCATTATTACGTCTTTTTCTGGTTGGGTTGTCTTATGGTTCTTATCCGCGGATCGCTTTCATGCCTTTCTTGCTACATTCACCATATATTTGGTCTGCAGTGAATTGGGGTTGTCTACCAATTTTACTCTTACGTTTGTTTCGACTGCATATAGGATTTCGGTCATGGTCGCTTTTCCGTTTTCTTTTGTTAAATTTCTTAGTTGTGCCTGGATATCATTCTGGTGTTTCGATGACTTAGCCCTCAGTCCTACACTGAAGTGTTGTGGTTAACATTTCTCTTCTAGATCGTGCTAGATCTCTTATAACTTTCTTGATTGAAGCTTGATATTATAAGTCCTGCGTGTCTCCATAATTTCTTGCATTTGCTTTCCTTGAACTTAACGCTAGTCTCCGTCTTCGCTTCCATATATTGTTTGATATTGGCGGTGATTTACTCTAGATCCATCTCGCATTATTACATTTCTCTACACATAATTAAGACTGATTTGAACTGGGCTCATCTTGGTTGCGGCATGTGTTGATCATTCTAATAGAGCAAGTAGCATAAAATTGATAGTATTCATTCCAATCTCTTCATTGATATCTATTCCACATAATTCTGATAACATTTGTATTTAGTGTCCCTTGAATTCTCTCTGGTTACCCCGTTTGCATTGGTAGGGGATGATACGGTGACGTTCTTCAATTTTGCTATTTTAAAATAGGTTGGTTACTTCTATTCATAATTTCCACTTCATGAAATTCGTTTCCCTTGATACTGTTAACTATTTGCGGTCTTAGGTGTTCCCCGTATCGGGCAACAGATTTCTTCTCACAAGTTTTGTGACTATTGTTTGGCTTTTTTTGGTCTGTTCATCGCAAATGCTTCTGGAATTTTGGTCAGGTAATCGTTGACTACTAGAATGTATATATTTCCGTTTAGTGTCTCTGGAAACGGTTCCTCAATATGTCCATCTGATATCATTGTCCATGGGCTCGGCTGCGGTACTGGCATTGGTTTCCAATGCGTGCTTTCCATTTTGCTCCAGTGTTTTTCCTTGTTGCACAAATGAGACCAATTTTTTATCCAATCTTTTACGGATTCAGACATATTCTGGGCCAAAAAGTATTTCTGTTTCATCTTTGCGAGCGTTTTCTTTACGACATTTATGTCACCTAAAATTTCCCATTCGTGGTTATTGGGTTAATAGTTCCTTTCGTCTGTTCTTCGGGTATTACATTAGCCTTTGTTCGCCGTCTGCTATTAGTAACCACTTCTTTCTTCAATTACTACGGTGTCGATTATCCATGTGTTCCTTTAATTGCGGATCATTTTCGGTAGAACTTTCCGTTACCGTTTTCACGTATTCAAGTTCGATTAATTTCAATTCTGGTCTTCTTTGTTTGGCAATCATCCAATTGAGCGAAGTCAATATCTTTCCGCAATTTATCATTGCATATCCGTCTGACTTTCCTTATCCATCAAATTGGGAAGATGAATCTCCCGGACATCATCAGACATTTTGCATTTGCTCGACCCCGCTTTGAAATTTTATAAACGGAGAATATTCTTGTAGTTGCATGCCCATCTCATGAGGTCGACTATGATGCTTCTTTATGGTTGGCCAAGCCATACTAGTGGCTGGTGTGGTCCGTGTATGCATATTTCGTTGACCCATAGTAGTATAATGCTTACATTGCTTGGATGGATTCATAACGCTTCATCTTTCGGTAAACTGGAATAATTTTTTCTTCGTGCTTCTTGAATGTTTTGCTATAATATGCCGATTACCCGTCTTTCCCTTCATCGTCTAATTGTCCCCAATATGCACCGATGCGTATCCGCTTTGCATCGGTTGCCAGTTAAAAACGGTTTTTGAAGTCGGGTGGACTAATAGTTGTGTGCTTCAATTAACTTGTCTCGTATTGTTTTCGAATGGCCAAATTGTTTGTTCGTTTCCCCACACGAATGATTGCATCTTTTTTGGACTTAAATTCTTGTAATCGGTTTGGCATAACCTTGCGTAATTTTGATGTAATTTTCATGTAGTATTCCGCATATCCTAGGATATTCCTGTATTTGGGTTACTGTTTTGGTGGCTGGACAAATTTTTGATTTTCTCGGATATTCCTGGATCTGGTTTCCTTTCCTTTTGCTACTACTATGTGGACCCAGGAACGTCACTCTCTTTAGCCCAATCGCACTGGAAGAACTTCAATTCCATTGTCTTAATCTGATGAATACTTTTCCGTATATCTTCTAAGTAGTGTTCGAGAGGTATCTTGAATAAATAGCAGATCGTCTATATAACCATGCAATGTTTTATCCCGTGTCGGTACAGGCGAAGTTCATGATTCTTTGGAAAGATGCGGGTCATTTGTCAATTCCAAATGGCATTTTCTTAAACTGGGTATAAATCTCTAACGATGGAAATGCGGTTTCTCATTTATCTTCTTCTTCCATTTTATCTGCAGTATCCGCTTTAATCTAATGAAGTGAATAGGTGTCCTTGTAAAGTCAACAGCATTTCGTTAATATCTGGTAAACGGATAGTATCCCTTTTGGTTACTTGCATTTAGCTTCTCTATCGATGCAAAATCGCGCCGCCCTTCTTTTTCACCAAACAACTGGGAATTGCCGATGGTGGAGCAACTTGTTCGTATATCTCATCGAGCATTTCTGCACCTCCTGTCTGCTACTGTCTTTGAGCTTCTGCTAGTTGTATGGCTTCAATGCAATTGGTGTTTCGGGTCTGATAGTGGTATCGCACTGTAATTTTACATCGCACTTGTTCCCAATTATCCAAGTCGGACTTTTTGCGAAGATATTCTTTATATTCCATCAACAGCTGTGTGTAATTGAGTTTTTCGTCTTCATTTAGGAGTTCACTGATGTCACATAGTGGTTTGTCCTCCTCTTCTCCTCTTTCAACTTTGAGTAACTCGAGTCTATCATGGGCGTTAATTTTCCCAGTCTCTTTCATATCTTATTTTATCTTCTTCATGCGAATTCGTGGAGGTAGTTTTCGCCGTTTTCGTTATTCTCGATCTCTCTTGCTAAAGTAGATTCTCCGCGCGTTTTTCGAACTTTACTTGGTTGATATCATTTCTCCGTAATGCCCTCATTACTTTGATTGTAACAGATCATTGAGATTTAGCTGGGTACCCACTATTTTCTCTGAGCACCTTACTATTGTATTCACGGCACAGATTTCTGCCTTCTTGTATCTTTTAACATAAGGTTCCCTAGGTCGATTAACATTTCTTGAATAGTTCTGGCCATTAAATCAGTTCGCAATTATACATGGTACGCTTAGCCTGTGGTAGTTTACGCTAGGTATGTCTCTACTTCCGTTGTTTGGTGCTTAATGTTGGTTCCACCATCGTCCCATTACCGTACCGTCTCTTTACTTACGATGGATTACGATGAGACTCCGTTGGTTCGATATCTTTCCAATGGGTGTCGATCGGTATTCGCTTAAAATGTACTGCGAGTATTTCGTTCCTGTATCTATCATTTGCTTCCGTTCCTTTCCTTTTTGCGATGATTAGGGTAATTGCTGTCGGTCGATGTGTATAGTGCCGTCTATTGTTCTAACTTCCCCGTCGCTGATCTACCACTTCTTGATCGTCTGATTTATTGGTTTGTTTACTTCCCAATCAGGGTTATAGAGGACGGGTAGAGTATTTTGCGTTTGGTATCATTTGTTCCCCATTGTGGTTTGCTTGTTGCTCGTTGGTAATTGCTTGGTTCCTCGTATGGCATTCTGGACATTGGTTCGTTATCCACGCGGCCATTGTCTTCGTTTTTCGCTCCCCAGTACATTGGGTGCTTGGATCATTTTGGTGTCGTTTCCTTTTCCGTTATTCTCTTCATCTCAGAGTCGTCATCGCTACCTGGTTTCTTTATATTCCTTGATTCTTTCCCACTCTTACTCTTCTGCTCCTATTTTTAGTTCATCTCTCGCGTCTTTCGTCATTAGTGCTTTCCTGATCCGTTCACCTATCTCTTTCGTTGTCCTTTTCATTGTTGTTAAGACTTCGTAATAGGTCGTTTGATTTTGTGTATGATCCTATTGAATGCCCATGTTGTAACACACATTGTTTTCGCAAAGAAAGTAGTACTCGACTAATAGTTTCCAATTTATCTTCTTTTCTCGTTTGTTAGATTGCGAAGCATGCCAACTATCTGTGTTAGTATCACTCTTTACTATTTGGCATTATTAGTATATGCCCAATATTCAGCCATCATATTGACCGAACACTAGGAATCTACCCCACATCTTTCATCATATTGTGATTGTTGCTTGTTGGAAATGGCTTGGCGATAATAGTAATCGTAATTTCAGGTTCTGTTTCGAATTCGTGCGCCCTTATA
Source organism: Schmidtea mediterranea (assembly GCA_022537955.1). Taxonomy (NCBI): domain Eukaryota; kingdom Metazoa; phylum Platyhelminthes; order Tricladida; family Dugesiidae; genus Schmidtea; species Schmidtea mediterranea. The sequence continues at coordinate 53,724,963 of CM039680.1, read as the reverse complement.
GTTACTATATTTGATAGTATCGTTCTCTTCTCGCGGGAAACAATAGATTCTGTTTTGGCTAGCTTCCAGACTTTTCTTGTGGAATAATTTCGCTGTTCTCTTACCACGTTCCAGTGGTCGAAATTTCTTGTTCCGTTGTCAGTTCAGTCAATTCGAATCTTTTTGGTTCGGCAACCGGATTCTCATGGGAAATTACCCAGTTTTCCATCGTTGCTGAAACAGTGGTCCGAATGCGTTGGTGCAGTCATAAATAGTGTTGGTTTGTCTTGTTAGGAGTTTCATCATTCGCGTGATGGTTGTACGTATCGAATATGCTTTTATATACCACTTTTAGTCGTTAGTACATTTTCCGGGTGGTGCCGTTGATTTTTCCAGGTACCATAGCCAAATGTGTTTTTCCTCACACTTGAATATATACATCACTTCTCCGGGCTATTCTTTCCAAAATGTCCTTTCTTGTAATGGTTAATTAGTGCATGGCGCTATCTGGGTTGCTTATTGCCACGGCTAATTTCGTTTTATATTTCTTTATTTAACTTGACAATCGTTGGATCAAGTCGTGGTATACTTTTTGCATTGACTTCTTGTGACTTTGTGTAGAGGAAAATCCATCTTGTTATTCATATGTATAGATATAATTACTTCATCTTTGGCTACCGCGGCTATTCCTTGCTCTAGCATTTGTCTTGATGCCATTATAGTCCTGGTAGATAGTTGGTGGCATTACCCATCTTTCCACATTTTTTGCGTTATTTTTCTTTGGATGAATCTCTTCCCATCTCTGCTTCCGTCGGTTATTTCAATGCTGCTGGAGTTTGTTTTGTTCTTCAGCGGTTTTGGTACCTAGTTCGGCTTTGACTTCCCAGCTCTCGTTCATTGATTTGTGTTTACATATTTATTTGCAATTCCTCTGCGTCTTCCTCGAATACTTCTCCTCTTACTTCGTCGGAATTAGCGCTGTTTTTAAGATTGCATTTTCTGCAATATTATGGTGTTGCTTGTATATTATTCGTTTGATGTTCCGGTTTTTACAAACGGTGTCTGTCTTGGGCACATTTGCCGTTCGACTTTCATTTACTTTGGCTTGCTCCATCAAATTGTGCTTCGTATTCTTTTAATTTCGACTGTATTAGGTTTCTATTACAACCACTCCTGTTACTAGTTCTCCCTTTTCATAGTATATTTTTCCTCCCTGGCAGTCTCCAGTTGCTGAGTTGATTATACTCCTTGGTACGGAAATATGGCTTTGTACCTAGGATCATTCCACTTTTTCGCTTTTAGTACGACTCCGTTCTTTTTAATCTCATTTCTCTCCATCCGCTGAATATATCTGCATGTTCTCCCGATACTTGTAGTGATTTCTCTTTGCCTGATCGTTCCCCAGGTGAGTTTATGATGATACCGTCGGGAGTGTGCTCCGCAATTGGCTATGTTAATGTTTTCCGTCGTGATTGCTACACTCCGTTAGGCTTTTGTTTCTGAGATGAAATCAGATTCCTGGGTTAGATTGTATTACGTTATCGCCATTGTTTCTATAAGTTCGGTATCAGGCTTATTTTTGAGGTATTTGCCATCCTACTTCTCTCGATGTCTTTCAGCGATACTGTCTCCCGAGTACTGCTTTATCGCAGTCAAATATTAAGAATTCCGTTTGTTGTACCTGTGCACACTCAACCATCACCTTATCACTTTGTCGTGATCAGTTCAGTGCAGTGTATGCTTGTACTTTCTCATTGCTATATCTTTCTATAGGTAATTCATGTTCGAGAAGTCCGTTAATAGTGCTTTTTAGTCTTACGTGCATTTGGTTTGAACTTGTTCGTGGGTTTCTTGGGTTTATTTATAAATTGTTTCCATCCTCCATTCTGTGAGAATCCAGGTTCGATCTCTGCTGTACGATCTATTGCGGTAGCTCTACGGTTGTCATGATTGTTTGTTTGGGAATTTTTGCTTGTCGAAGGCCTCATTAGATTATATACGAGATATGAAGAAGTGCCACTAATCGATATTCGTCGTCATCCGCTGTTTTGTGAGCATTGGGTGCAGCGACTAATTTGTACTCATCTCTCCCATTCCAATTTCATCGTTTCTAGTTTTCTTGAGTCTAGATCAGTTTTGGCGATCTTACTGGATACGGTATACCATAGTTGTTTGTAGGGCAGTCCTCACTTGCTCGACTTTCGTTGCCATAGTCTCCGTTAATGGTGGCTGGTGATTTTGCATATCCGCTGTAATTTGTCCTTATCCATTCCGTTCCACTCTCCTCTCCTGGAGGTGAGCTTTTTCTCATTTTCGTATGTATTTTTTTCCGTTTGATTCCAACCTTGTCAGATCCGATTGTTTGTTGTTTGGATTGGTCTGCTGATTTTTGGTTCCTCCGGTTCTCGGCTGATTCAATTTTGGACCTAGTCCTCTTGGATCGTTTCTCCATGGCACGTTGCCTGTTATCTTTGGTTGTCTCCTTCTCTCCGTGTGGTGTTTGTGTAGGTGGTCTCCTTTTGGCTTTTCCTGTTTTTGTTTTGCTAGAGCCATTTTCGTCCCCAGTCTTGTTCATGTCGGGTTATATAATCCGTCCTTGTGCTTTCTGTGAGTCTGTTGTTGTTAGTACAGTTTATGTCTCCATTGCGCGTGAAATCTTCTGTCTTCTACTTTCCATTTTTCAATATTATCATTTCTTCTATTTCATCTCCTTGTTTGCCCATGATTTGATGATAAGCTGTGTTTCTGACGGTTGCTCCCTCCCGGATTACTTCGGTTGTTTTATTGGCTTTTTTATTATCTAGTGGGACAACTTTTCCTCCTCGGTCTGTTTTCATTCAAATTCATTTACTTCATCCTCCTCGAACAATTTTTGGGGTTTTCACTTTTATCTCCTCCATACTGGGCGTGCTCATACTTGCTTTGATAGGCTTTTGGTTTATCTCTTTTCTTTCACGGTATCTCCCAATGGCTTTCCTGCCATTGTTCAAGAGGTGTTTATTTCTCCCATCACACATTGGGCTCCTGTGTTACTCCTACTGTTCCAAGCAATATTTATCTAGTATGATCGTCACGTGGACATTGTAAGTGAAAGGGAATGCATAGTTTCTCCTTTTTCTATTTTTGCTGTCGGGGTGGACTTCTAGTTTCTTGCTGCATGTTTCGATCGGGTAGAATACTTTTATAATATATTTTCCCAGGTTTTCTTGTTGGCCCACCTCGGTGTTTCAATTTGCGTATTACTTGGTCGAATACTTCCGGACACCATTCATTTTTCCTTCTGTATTCTTCGATCTCTTTTACTATTCTCTCAAATTCTCGAGGTTTTCACCATTTTCTGCCATATATTTCGCATGCGTCGTTGCTGCTCGTCTCTGGCTCCTTGCACCTTGCTGTAATATTTCTATTAGTTTTTCGCATGATCTTTTCCATTGGCCCCCATCTACTGGTTGGGATCTTTGTTTCTTCATTACGTTTATTTTTCTATATTCATTTTCGGCATCGTTTTATTTTCAGCTCTCTTTCGTTCTGTATTTTCGGGTTTTCTTCGTCATGATTGTTAGTCTTTTTCTCCTCTAATGGTTCTTCTTCCATTACTCCGGGTTTTATTTCCCATCTTTTACCTTGTTCATTCCATTGTTTCCTCCATGGGGTTAGTTTGCATTCACTTGTGTCTAGTTCGCTGAGCTTCTCTTTGAGACGGTGATCCTTCCGCCATTGTCGATAGATTTCTATAATTTTCTTGGACTTTTGGTGGCCTTCTTTTTCCACTTCGTCCATCTCCTTCCACGTGGTATCTGTTCCCCATCGAGCTTCTTCCATTGGTACTATTCTGATTTCTTGGTCATCGTCCCATATTCCCAACTCGTATAGATATGTTTCATCTTCTTCGTGTAGATAATGATGAAGGTATTTTACGGCTACATCTTCTATCATTCCATCTTCACTTTGGTCTTTTGTTTGTTCCATGATCATTTCGTTGATGATTTTTATTAACTCGTCTATTCGCGTTTTGTTATTTATTTTCAACGTTATTTGTTCCTCGTTTGGTAACTTTACTTTTATCTTCAATTCTTTTGCTTTCTCTTTTCCTATTCGGCGAGTTCCGTATCTTCCAATTAATGTCGTATTCTTGTAGTTAGCATGTCTGAGAATTACCGTATCGCGTAGGTTTTCTATGCATACTTTCATTTCTACTGGTTTGAGGTACATTAGTATTTCCCAATTCTTGTGGATTTGGTCTATTATTTGTGTGATTAATTTTTCTCTGTTTTTACAAAATATTCTCTTGGTTGCTCCTTGTAGGTTCTTTTTGATATTGATTTCGAATTCATTTTTCGCGTATTCTGCCCATAATCCGAAATCCGGTACTGTTTTTCTTTTTCTAGAGTTACATATGTTGGTTTACCCGGCCATATTAGTGCATCTACTAGATGTAGGTCTGGTTTTATTAACCATCCATTATGGTATAGGTTATCATTTTTCTTGGAGCTTCCCATTCTTTCTTTTATCCAATCGAATATTTCATCGGTGTTTGGCTGTTTAATCCAGATACGTTCTATGAAGTCCGGCGTTTGCATAAATATTTGGAACTTCGTTATGTCTTCTAGTTTCTGTTTATCTAGATATGCCTTTACCCGTGGTTTCTCCTGCTCGGGTATCACGTCTCCTTTCGATCCCTCGAGTTGTAAGATGTACCTCATGTATCTCCTGAATACTTCATTGTTGATGAATTCCTCGTTTATTAGTGTTTCGGGTATGGTTTCAATTAGTTCTTTATTAATTTTAGTTCCCCTTCTGTTGGTGATAATGGTCGATCTGAGATCCATCGATTCATTGGTCGTATAATCTGTTTATTCTGCTCTTCGTTCTCGGATACTTGTAGTGCTTCTCCCATTAAGCTGCTGGTTTCGCTTATTTCCCCGTCTTCCGGTGATGAATCTCTGATGTTCCGCAGCATATTTATTCTTAAGTCTCTCTTTGTTTTTACTTTTATCAATCCTCTTGGTGATATTTCGAATTCTTTTTCTATATTGTCGATCGATTTCTCTATTATACCCCGTTTTAATTCGGGATTTCCATTTGTCTGTTGGGTTGTTATCGTTATCCTGTTTTCGTTTGACCATTCGTTTTCACGGGTTATCCTTTCTTTGATTTTTCCGAGTAGTATTTTTTGTGTTCTCCGTTTATCTGCTTTAGTTGGTCTGGGTGTTTCATCTGGTTCGGTTTGATTTCTCCTAGTTTTTCTGGTTCTGGTTTCGCGAGTTTATCTTTTGGTTGACTTTTTATATATATTGTAGCAATATTGTTCTTTGACATCTTTGATCATTCTCATCATATTTATTCTCGGCGGATTGTCTTGTCGTTGTTTAAATCTTTCTTGTCTCACTCGTTCCTCTTCCATTTGTAACTGCTGCCAATCCTGGGCGTGTTGTTGCTGTGTCATTTCCGTTTCTCTATTTCTTATATTTTCAACTCTTTGCATCATATGGATATTTGATTGTTGTTGTTGGGGTTGGTTTGTTCGCATCATTTTTGCCATCATATCTTTAAGATGGGATATTTCTTGCATCACATTTACTTGCTTTGTCTGTTCGATATTTGGTTGCCTTGACGCTGATTGCGTATAGTTATTGTTTCTTGACGGTCCTTGATTTTGATTCATCCCTTTTCTACATTCTCTTGATACGTGACCCTGTTTTCCACAAGTGAAACAGGTCCTGACTTCGCATCGGTTGATATTATGTCCTTTTCTCCCACATCTACCGCATGGTACGTTTTGGTAACACTCATTTTCCCAGTGTCCGAGTTTTCCGCATGTTCTGCATTGTTTACTTTGCGTTGAGTTATTTCCGCCGTTGTATCCTGTTCTTTGTGTATTGTTATAGTTATTGTTCGGACGGTTGCCATTTGTTCTTTGCACTGGTGGTTTAAATATTTGGTGGGCCCCTGGTATAAACTGATTTACTTTTGCATCATTTTGTCCGTTTTCTTCCGGTTTTATTGCCATTGTTGCTATCATTGATTCATCTTGCATAAGCGTAATCTGTGATGGCAGGTGTATTTCCGCCTGATTTGCCCTAGCTACCGCGTCGTCTAATGTGGTTAACATCTGCATTCCCACTGCAGATCTCAGCTCTGGTCGTCTTAATCCATCTACAAATATGCCGATCAAGTGAGCTTCGTCTAATTTTCCGTCAGTTGCCGTTTTTGCCAATCTTCTGATTTCGCTCGCGAACATCGTGTTCGACTCTCCATGTCTTTGTTTTCTGTTAAATAATTCTTGTATTCCTTGGTTTGTCAGTTTTGCTACCCAAATGTTAGTTTAAGAATTCTTGGATCTCTTTCCAATTATTCAGCGGTTTTCCTCTTTCCTTTGCTTCCAGAAAGATATCCAGTGCGCTGTCACATAGATATAACGGCATTCTAGTTTTTACCATATCGTTTGTCCATCCACAAACTTCTACATATACCCCAAAATTCCTTAGGAACGTGTTCAGTTTATTGGCGTTCCATTGAACGGTTCTCCTCGGAATTTTTCCCGATATTCTCTAATTGTTTCGTTCGCTGTTGGCAGTTTGTTTGGTTCGTTTCCGTCTTTTTTATTTGGGTTTCCGTTATTTTCGGCCATATTGTTTTTGTTTGTTGTTTCCGGATTATTTGATTGATTTCCCGACTTATTTGGTACGGTTTGTTGCTGGATTTCTATGTTTGTTCCTTGCTGATTGTTATTCTCGTTCTTGTTCGCGATATTTTTTTGACTCGTGGTCCTTGTTAATTCTTGGTTTTCTTTGTCGCCTGATTCTTGGCTGTTGGAATCGATGTCTTCGAGTGAATTGGCTCTGTGTAGTTTTCTCGCGATTGAGGTCGATCTCGATTTTTTGGCGCTTTTCCCTGAAAGTAGATAGCTGTTGCTCGATCGTAATGTTGTTCTCTCCTCGGTAGCTTCTATTTGGGTGGTTTCTTTTACTTTGATGGATTTGTTGCGTCGCGTTCTGTTGTCTGTTGTTTCGTCTGCAATTTTGTCCGTAGTCGGTTCTTTTGTTGCGAATATTTCACTGAGCTTTGATTTGTCGTCGGTTCCTTGTTATCGTCGAATATTGATTGATTCGGTTCCTGTATTATCTTGTTTTGTTTATGTTCGTGGGTGTTTTGTTGCTTTGTTTGTATTGTCTGCGAATTTGTTTGCGTTGGATGCTTTGATTGCTTTGGTTGCTTTGGTTGAGTTCTAGAACGAAAAAATGAACCGTGTAGCCTAATCCGCTTACACGCTTTCAGTCTTTCGAACCGCCTCAAATAAACATACTGAGTTTATTTATTATTTTATTTGTCATTTCTTTTATTTCTATTCGTTTGCTTTTTCTCCTTTATCATCATTTTTTATTTATCGATTCTTTTCTTGGTCTATTCGCCATCTTGGTTTGATTATAGTACCCATAATTATAATAGTTCATATTTCCCAGGTGTTATCCCGTTTAATATAATTCCCATACGTTTATTTTTCCCTTTCAATTCATTTTTCGTCGATTTTTAATTATCTATATGGGGTAGTAACAATTATCTATATAGTCATAGTAATTATCTATTTATAATAAATCGTTCGGCTATGCCGTTTCCCAGATCCTATTACCCCCCTTTAGTTTATTCATTGTGCGTTTCGCGTTTCCCTTCATTTTTGTCCATATATTATTTTATTTCCCTTGTCTTTTACTATGTTATTTTCGTTCCGTTGTTTTGTTGAGCCTGTGCTCTTTTAACCTGATTTGATATTCTGCTCCCTTATACGATTGAACTATGTTTTATTATTATGGATTGAGATTGTGCTAACCTAGTACGATAGAACTGTGTTCTATTAATGCGAAGTCAGACTATGCTGAAGTAGTACACGTGAATCAATGTCCGGTAATGCGAAGTCAGTCTCAGCTGAAGTAATGCGAATGAACCAATGTTCTGTAATACGAAGTCAGTCTGAGCTGAAGTAATGCGAATGGACTTAGTTTTATAATACGAAGTCGGTCTGAGCTGAAGTAATGCGAATGAACTATTGTTCTGTAATACGAAGTCAGTCTCAGCCGAAGTAATGCGAATTCATCAATGTCCTGTAATACGAAGTCAGTCTCAGCTGAAGTAATGCGAATGAACCAATGTTCTGTAATACGGAGTCAGTCTGAGCTGAAGTAATGCGAATGGACCTAATTTTTAGTACGAAGTCGGTCTGAGCTGAAGTAATGCGAATGAACTATTGTTCTGTAATACGAAGTCAGTCTCAGCCGAAGTAATGCGAGTTAATCAATGTCCTGTAATGCGAAGTCAGTCTCAGTTGAAGTAATGCGAATGAACCAATGTTCTGTAATACGAAGTCAGTCTGAGCTGAAGTAATGCGAATGGACCGAGTTTTTGTAATACGAAGTCGGTCTGAGCTGAAGTAATGCGAATGAACTATTGTTCTGTAATACGAAGTCAGTCTCAGCCGAAGTAATGCGAATTCATCAATGTCCTGTAATACGAAGTCAGTCTCAGCTGAAGTAATGCGAATGAACCAATGTTCTGTAATACGGAGTCAGTCTTAGCTGAAGTAATGCGAATGGACCTAATTTTTAGTACGAAGTCGGTCTGAGCTGAAGTAATGCGAATGAACTATTGTTCTGTAATACGAAGTCAGTCTCAGCCGAAGTAATGCGAGTTAATCAATGTCCTGTAATGCGAAGTCAGTCTCAGTTGAAGTAATGCGAATGAACCAATGTTCTGTAATACGAAGTCAGTCTGAGCTGAAGTAATGCGAATGGACCGAGTTTTTGTAATACGAAGTCGGTCTGAGCTGAAGTAATGCGAATGAACTAATGTTCTGTAGTACGAAGTCAGTCTCAGCCGAGGTAATGCGAATTCTCTATTTTGTTATATTTTCTTACCGGCTTCCTGTTCATTTCTATTCATATTTTATTTATCCCTTATTTGAGCTCTTTAATTATCTTCCTTTTATTGTTGTTTTTTCTTTATCCTATTTATTCTTTTATTTATTTCTTACATGCGCGCTTCACAGTCTGCCTTTTCGAGAGCTCTTCGCCTACCCCCCAGATTTGAAATACAAAACGGCTTTGTTGATCTACTACTGCAACGGTAAGGTGATCAATCTTACCACAGTAGCTTTTCAACTGGGCAAAACTTGTCGACAGTTCGTCCTATATCTCTCTTCTGGGTGATCGGTTATCCCCTCCCGGTTTGGCTTTTTAATCGCACTACCCGAAGGTAGCTCAAGGTATTTCCCTTATACTTTATCTCTGATGTTCATAATGTCCCATTCTACTTCTTTTTGCTTTTTGTTTTTACTTTTGTGTATATATAATTATTCATATATTTTATATATAGATATATGGGCGGGAAAAGGAGTGACTAACTAATTTTTTTTATTTCATAACAGGTTTACTCGTAATAGACCGTCACTTTTTTCCTCAATATCAATTTTACAAATTACACAAACAGTCATTGGTTTAGCACATTTTTGACAATAGCAGAAATGTCCACACGGAAATGTCAGCACTTTTATGCGCTCGATTTGGCAGATGTAGCACTGGTGTAGTGGTGCTATCTCTCGTCGTATTATGCTCTGTATGGCGTCAGGTATTGTTTCAACTTGTTGCTCTATTGCGTGATATTTTATGTTTATTTCTGGGTTGTTTACTCTTTCTCGGTACCAGTCGTATTGGTTCTCTGTCTCCGCTGTTTGTATTAGTCCTAATGTTGTTCGGGTGTTTTCACGGCTTATTGTTTGTGGGTTGCTTTGCCTTGCTCTGTTTATCTGCTTCATCTTTTCAACTAGCTGTTCTACTGAATTTGTTTCAATGTTCAGGAAGTCTTGCAATTGGTTTAATTTTTCGTTATAATGGTCCATTTCTTCTACAAAAATTTTATTATTAATTTAATGGTTTTATTATTCTATTATTAATATTTAATTTATTGGTTTTGCTGCCTCATTCTTTTATTATTTTCTTTTATTTGGTAATTGAGTCGCTAATTCTATTTTGTCCATTTTATTTCTAATTTTATTATCCTTCTATTTTAAATTATTAATATTTTTATTCTATTGATTTTTAATTCTATTTTATCCCTTTTATAGTTAATTAGTTTATTTTTATGATACATTTTTATTTATTTCCATTAATTTACAAGGTCGTCTTCACGTTTTATTTCTGTAATTTAGTTGGATAATTTCAGGTATTCTCGTGATTTTCTCTCCGATTCGCGTCACTCTTATTTTTCTTTTGTTAATACGATTTTATCTTACTCTCGGCTGGGGTTTATTTATACTTTCTCCGTTGGATTTATATTTCCCTGGGTTTCTATTTTTCTATTTGCGAGAGGTCTTAATTTAAATGATCCCGGCTGAGCCCCCAAAAATCATGTTGGACGCACCGGAGTTAGTAAAATCCAACCCCTCACTCGTTCTACAGCTGAGATTTTCATCATTAAGGACTAGGGAAAACCTCCTGATGCGCCGCACGATTTTAGTAACCATTATGCACCCGTGACCGAAATCACGTTGGTACCGTACATAATGGCCGAATGCCATTCGAGCAGGTGAGCGCCATTTCTAGCACTACTCCTCGAAGGACCTTCGTCTTGCCCGAGTTGTTTGCTGCCGTTAGAAGGACTTACGCGTTCATCCATTGGTTTTCAATTCGTGACAACCCTCGGAGAGAAGATTATGGATGATCATCTAATCCTAACATGAGTTTATCATAGTTTAACCCTTTTAATCCCGCTACGCCACTCATCAACCCATTTATTTAACCATCCCAACCTAAGAAAATAAAACGAAAACGAAAGAAACATCATATTATTAACAATTGGATTCATCCCAGCCACGAAACAAAATGTTGTACAGAATTTAGTCATGTCAAGTTTCTAATGGAAAGAAATTCCACTCCGACGTTCTATTTGTATCACAAACTAATTCAGATTCCCATTAATCATCTCCATCGATGTCGGTGGGGAAATATTTTCGCTTCCTTGGTCTGTATGGCGGAGGGTCTAAGAATTGGGCCTCTTCTCTTCTAGTTGAGGGACCTGCGATTTCTTGTGCCAGGCTAGAATTGGGCACTTCGCCTGTAAGAACGGCGATGTCCTCCGCTCCGAGCCCAAGTCCATCGAGGATGTGGGTGACCGGGAAAGGCTCCGGATCCTCGTCAATTAAATTTATATGAATAGACCGGGCGGGTGATCGGATTATCATGTCAGGAGCGTAGAGAATATCCGGGTCGAATTCCGGAAATTCAAACTCCTGGTAAGGTGGAGGCGGATCGTTAGTGGGATTGGGAATCTCCGTAGGGTCCACTCCAGTGAGGACTTCTTCCGCTCGTCGGCGCCGCTCGCGACGACGCCGATTTCTATTCGGTCGCCGGCGTGTCCGTGCGTTAGCAGCACTCCTTGTGTCCCCAGCAGGTGGTTGAGAGACAACGGGCTCGACAGACGGACTGAGAATTTCAGGGATTGGGCTCCTGGAGACTGAGGACGAAGGCAATTCATTGGAGACAGGAAGTGAGAAGCTGGAATTATTTCCAATTGCCTGGCTCGGATACTTGCCGGGATGCAAGCTTGGAGCTCGGTATCGGTAAACGCGCGGCGGAGTGCAGTCGATTGCTCTTTGATGAGCAGCCGCTGAGCACGGGATTCGGTGACCAACTCGTCTCGCGCTCGAGTGAGCCGCTCGATTCTTTGTCGCAGCACTTTGACGACATCGGGCGGAGCCCACGTGCCTTTTATTCGTGCATATTTGGTCTGGAGGGCTTCGTGCCTTTGCTTTAACTCTTCATACTGGTGGCGGACAGCCACGATCGACGGGGGAAGTCGGGGTATTCTCGGCAATCTGTCTACTCCGGAGTCGTGATTATTGTCTTGCATCCTGAAATGAAAAACAAGAAAAAATAACAGGAAGCTCCCTGAGAAGTGAAGGGGTGATTGAACATTTTTATTTAATTAATTTGTGATTAGGTTCGTTTGCTTTGTTGTGAAATAGGTGTTCGTTTAATAGTGGTTTGAATTTTGGCTATTTCGACCTACTTTATTCTATGATTATCCCTAGACCAGACACCGCCTATTCTAGGTTAGCCCCCAATTGCTATCATATTTACTATTAGGATTTTAGAGGTTTTATTCATTTCATTTATCGCTATTATCTCACCTATGGAGTTATTACTATTACTACTATTAATTTTTGGCCATCCATCTCATTAGTCTCTATTATCGTACCTATGGAATCTATCACGGGAACTACTATTATTTGTATTTATTTTATATATTATACTTATCGTTCTTGCTGTACCCGGGCAATTATTATAATTTGCTGTCATTATTATATTTTATCTATTTTATTTATCAGTTTTATTGTAAGTAGTATTACTATTTTCGCCATTAGGTTCGTGTCAACTACTACGGTTATCATTATTGTTATTTCTAAAGTCCGGCTGAAAGTGTCACAGATTTGCCACGCTCTGTTGGTCTGGTACCATTCTATCTCAATTTTAATTTGAATTTATTGTATATCGTGTTGCACTGGATCATTTCTCAAATATCACCTATGCAATCAGGCGTATCTATTATCTGTTCGTGTGAATTTATTGATTTTCAATTTAAATGTTCTGGGGTCTCCTACTGTCGTCATTTCACAATTTGATTTGGTCGGGTAGACATTTTAGCGTTTGTGCTGTTCGTGCTAACACCTCCGTAACTAAATTTTCCTTAGTTTGCTTAATTTGACGGGTTTACGAGGTTACTTCATACGGAGATCTTATGATTACGATGTTTATTTATCGACTATTCCTCCGCTTACCCCTGCTACCCATTTCTTATTGAGATGTCCGAAAGAAAAATGACTCGTATGATCCAGTTGTGACCATGCCTAAATTCCCCTTTCTCTCTACTGTCGCATCTTCCCTGATTTATTCCAACTCGTTCCGGCCACATATTTCAGAAGCCGCCCCGAGTATACAGCGGCGCCCTGCGTAGCGGTCCTGTGCATTATCACCAGAACCGACTGCGGACTGCCGAGGGGTCCACGAGGCATAACCCGCGAGCCCAACTAAGGGTTTTCACCCACTAGTTAGCCCGAGATCCGTCCCATGGACCATCTATTACTATACAATATATATAGGAATTTAAGGGTCGGACAATAAATATAATATAATTTTATTGGCATAAAAGTGAATGAGACATTACAAAACCAAATTTTTGATTAAAAAACATATAAAATTAGGACAAGGTATACAATAAAAATTCCTTACGTCTAAAGAGTTTTCTAATTGTTCACAATTTGCATAAAAGTTTCAACGGTTTTTAAAGGTTAAAAATTATGAAATTCATCACTGTATTTATACTATTTGTATGCATGTGTGCGACCAATAGGCGATTTTTCGCCATTTTTAGGGCTTTTTAATTATTTTATTACTTAAAGTTTATTTTTATTATTTTTTGTATATTTTTCTTTATTTTTTAATATATAATTCAGTTTATGTTCGAATTTTATTTTTACTGTTATTTTTTGATAATATTATTTTTGCCCTTTTTTATTTGTTTTCTGGTCGCCGCTTCTGCCTATGTTTTTTCTAAACCTTATTTTGCAAGGTTTTGGCAGTTTATTTTATTTTTTATATGTTTCCTTCTGTAGCTGTCTTGCTTTCTCATGATTTTTATTAATTATTTGTTTTTATTTGGTTTTGTTTATATATTTTTTTTGTTTTATTTAATGTGTTTTTCTTTAATTTTTAGTATCTTGGTGCGGTGCATGTTTATGTGCAGTGATTCCTTCCACAACTTTTTTTTACTTTTATTTTTGTTTAACTTGTGGCTCTGAGCCCAACAGGTCTTTGATTTGTCCGTAGGCCTTTACACGGAATTGGCACTTCACATTATCAAGTCCCGTCGTTTCCACTATGATATCATCTAAATCCCTTGTTGACCGCAAAGCCTTGCCAAACTTTTGCATTTGCTTAAGTATCTCATCATCTCTGTTTCCTTTGAATAACTTTGCACATAAATTTATGACTCTCTTTAGTTCGCTTTGGGTTAGTGACATCACACTGAGTTCTGCGATCCATCGTTTCAACAGGGAGTTGTCAGTTTCCATTTTCTCAAGCAATTTTTCAACTCAGGCTAACAGTGCAGTCGGATTCTCATCTGATGCGATCTTTCGCACTTTCGGGGCAGGTTTTCCCTCACCTTCTGACACGGTTCCAATTATCATATGAGATTCAGTTTCTTCATCTGATTCGAATTTAGCCACTAGTTTGTTCAGCTTCTGTCGCATTTCTCGAAATTCCTGTTCCATTTTGTCTTGAAATTCCTCTCTCTGAGCATATGTCATGTTACTGGTGTTTGGCATATCTTCTTGGAATCTTATTGATTTCTTTAAAATAGGTCTGCTGAATCTCTTTGAGTTCCTTGGGCATGATCGCGCCATGTGACCGTATCCCTTGCACGAATGACATTGTATCTGTCCATTTGTATTCACTTTGTCCCTTTGTGGTGAAGGTGACGCTGACGATGATCTTGATCTGGTAAAACAGTTTCTGCTAATATGCCCTTTCTTTCCGCATCGATAGCATTCGACATCACTGCTGATCCTTTTGTTTTCTGTGAATCTCTTGTTAGGGCTGGGATTTTTCCCATATTTGAACCAACATTGATTTGAGTAGTGTCCAGACTTTTTGCAATGTTCGCATTGAGGATTATTTACCTGTCCATTTGATTGTACACTCATCGCTGATCTACCGGCTTGAAATCTAGTATTTGGTCTTAAAATTGGACTACTGATTTGATTTATTTTCTTTTCATCCCATGGTGCTCTCACAGGCGTAATTGACCGCTCACGTCTCTCCACATTAACTCCAAAAGCATCTGATCTTTTTGCACTTTTTAAATTCAGCTCTATCTTCATGGCTTTCTTCACGAGCTCATCGAAATTGGAAAAATCCACATAACATAGGGCCTTTTTGATTTCGGAGTGGACTCCGGTTATAAACTGATCTTCTAACAGCTCTTTAACCTGCTTGGCCATATCTACTTGATCGGGTTTGACTTCGAAGGCTTTATCTGCTAACGTGGTCAGATGATAAGCAAACTCACTGACCGATTCATCTGGACCTTGAACTCGATTATAAAAATTTCTGTCGCATGATTCTTTTGATATCTCCACCAACCAGTTTCAGTGCCATTGCATCCTTCAATTTTGTCCAATCATTGCCAACATTTCGTTTGTCGACTTGCTGCCAGGCTTCTCTTGCCGCACCCTTCAGATAGAGTGGGAATCTCTGAACCATAATGGCTTGTGTCCATCCGTATGCTGAGGCGTACATATAATAATCTCCCATGAAATCTGCAAATTCAACAGGGTCTCCCCCATATTGATTGACGGGTAATTTCTGACAACTTGCGAAATCAATCATCTCTCTATTGAGAGGCATAACAGCATTATCATTTGCCATTTGGACTTGTTTCTGACTTCTGAGGTTGTATCGGTTCACTTTGAGCTAAACTTCAAGCGTTAAACAATAATTTAAAATTACTTTTCAACTTCTTTTAAATCTCCCAATAATAGCCTTTTATAATCTCGTTAACACTATTTTCAAACTTCTAAGCCGACTTTCACTCACGTCAGTACTAATTCTTTTTATAATTCCTTTTTCACTAGCTTCCAATAATTTCCCTCCGACTTTCTATCACGTCGGTACTATTTTTTTTTTTTTCAATAATTATTTTTCCACTAACTTTCAATAATTTTCCGCCGACTTGCGATCACGTCGGTACTATTTTTTTTCAATAATTATTTTTTCACTAACTTTCAATAATTTTCCGCCGACTTTCAATCACGTCGGGCTCACCAGAATATATGTTGGGTTTTGGATTATTTCAAGTCGGTTCTCTCTGACTCCTGGTGTTCTTTAAATTAAAACAATGAACGACCCAACGTATATTGAAACAACAGGTTCACAATTTATTATCACGCTACAATGACCAATCAAAGTTTATACGATTCTCTGCTCGGCGTTGATGCTTTGCAAACAGACAATATTCACCTTTTGATCCTTTAGTTCTGTTGACTCTAGTTTTCCTCGGTTTCTGTTTGGTTTGATCCCTTTTCGCCTTTCCGTATTCTTAATTCTATTTCTTCTTTTCCCTACTTCCCTAATTCGTTTACCACTTTTCCTACAGTCTGATTCTTCGAACCCTAGCTGAGGCAGAATGCCGATTTTCTCTGATTTTCCCTTTGCTTATATACTCCTCGAAATCAGGATGACAAATGGTTATTGCCGAGCCAATCTTTCGTTTGACATTTTCTCCTACGTGTTTGCTTCGGCTGTCATCCATAATGGTCCAACGAATCCAGATAATTAATGGCCCTACCGGTCTTCCTACGCGCGCTATCTTCTCCTTACTCTTTTCCCATTAATCATTGTGTCAAGCTAATGGGCCCAAATCTTCCTTTTGTTTGCCTTTCTTCTTGTTTACCCAGCTCGGGTTTCCTTCATCTCTCGGGTTCTCCATTGGCTCGGGTTTCCCATTAGCTCGGGTTTTCCATTAGCCAATTAATTAATTAATTAACGTTTTCTGTTTTCATACATTTGAATGTTTTTCAACCCTTTCTAACCCTTTTCTGATAAATCCCTAACCGTCATCTTGTTGACCATTAGCTAATCTATAACTGTCCCGTTTTTCCCATTCGATTTCGATGATTTTTCCATTTATTGATTTTTCTCGGATTTCCGGATTCTCGCCTTTCGTAATTGCTTTTTGCATTTTCTAATACTGTTTCCATCGCACTTTCCTTTACTATTAATTCTGTGCACGATCCCGCTTTTATTTGCCTTTTTTCTTCGCTTACTTTCCATTTGAATTATTATCCTAAATTTTATTTAAATTTTTAATTTTAATTTACAGACCTCAACATTATTATTATTATTATTATTATTATTATTATTTTTGAAGTTGTTGCCATTATCATGATTTCGATTTAGGGAGGGTTCATTTTATGGTTTTGTTACATTTTGTTTAGGTGGAATTGGTGGCGGCGTTTGTCTGTTTATATGTTGTTTAGTAGGTGGGAGTGGTGGTTCACCATAGGTAGCGAGTAATTGATATCTGTTAGTGGATGAATGTTGTTTAGTGTTTGTTGGGTAAAATAGGTTGTTGAGATTGTTTTTGTTATTTGCATGTTGTGGATGATTATGGTGCAGTAAGAAGGTGTTATTGGTATTTGTTATAATTTTTAGATATTGTTGATCGATATAAAACCGGGCCCATAGATGGGCATTAAGTGCCCTTATTTGTTTTCTAAATTGGTTAGCTGTGAATGATTTATTTGTGAGGGTTGTTTAAATTGTGAGATGTTTGCATATACACTGGTTGGTGCCTCCATATCGTTCAGAGCGAGTCATTTAATTCGTAAGATACTTCGTAATCAGGAGCGTACCCGTTGGTACTGGCAATCCGTCCGGCGGCGATTTCGACATTGATTCGGTGAAGATGTCGATGTGCCATAATGATCTGCCATTGAGTTCAGCGTTGAAGTTTTTCTAGTTTGACCAGCGTAAGTTAGGCCTTATGCCTAGCCCCTCGTGCGGAGTTCGGCCCTGGGTCGCGCTTAATGGTGATGCAGGGTAATTTGACTTTGTCATTTTTGTCTGTGGAGTGGTCCGGCCAATTGGATCCTTGGGTAGGCGATACCATGTACCCTGCGTCTCATAAGGCTTGTCGGCATCGAGCAGCATACTTATTTGGAAATCGGATTGTGATCCGGGAGTCATCATCCCAAGATCCGTCCGTGAGTGACGTGCTGCCTGTTGAAGATTGGGATAAGTGTCTTCAAGAATCATATATTATCATCAATTTATTTTAATAACTGATCGCGTTTATTACTGTGATTTTAATGAATTATTCTCAAACTTCGCCTTTCAGTTCTTTCGTCATTAATACTATTACGGCCTTGAGTCGTTATTATTGCGATGGATTCATGACTGTCTTCATCCTTCTATGGGCACCTCCATGATGATCTTATTACTTGAAACTACGAATACAATCTAATTATTATCCCTCATCACTCGCATGCCATTGGAATCTTTGTTTTTCCCGGACCACCAATATTAAGCTAATATCGAATTAGATAATTTGAAATGTTGTCATGTATATGTAGTTTAGTAATAACCGAAAAAGTCATGTTCGAAGCATCATTTGAAGGATGGTTATAACTTGCTGAGGTCCGAAGTCTACTCGCGTGGCATGACAGTCGGGTTATTTTGAGGTCTTTGTCTTAGTTTGTACCCAAAAGAAAATGAAGCTCATAAAATCACTTCATATAGACATTCATTTCATTCTAGATTTTTTTTTCATTTAACTAGTATATTTCAATGGAATGTCCCTTAGTAGGGCCTCGTTGTTCTGTTTCGTCACGTTGTAAGTCGATCTCGAAATTTTTTGTGAATCTAAGGTTTTCTGGGTGGCCTCAGATCTTCAATTATTATTTCATGCATGTAATGCTAGTTAAATGGTCATGGGAATTAAGTAGTTTTCTTATCAGGT
Organism: Schmidtea mediterranea; assembly: GCA_022537955.1. Taxonomy (NCBI): domain Eukaryota; kingdom Metazoa; phylum Platyhelminthes; order Tricladida; family Dugesiidae; genus Schmidtea; species Schmidtea mediterranea. Next base: position 53,706,417 of record CM039680.1, on the reverse strand, counting down.
ATCCTTGAGCTATTGACCGTTTGTGTCCTCGAGCCGCTCGGTTTTGGCGGGCGTGTTGATGTTCCGTGGTCAAAATCTATTGTCGAAAGCGTGGAAGGACCTTTCAATACTGATCTTCCATGATTGCTGGTCATTAAGAATTCTTTTATGTGTTACTGATATTGTTATTCCATTGATTCGATATATATATATATATATATATATATATATATATATATATATATATATATATATATATATATAGTGGATAGGCACACTCTTGGCATTTGACATTTAATTCTCGTGAATTGATTTTTTTTATAATCGAATTTTCTTTTTCCCGAATAAATTTGACATTTTCGCCATTGGAATTCCCGGGAAAATTTGATTTATTTAAGAAAACTTAATGAGTCATCTTGCACACAGATTGCATGTCTATTTTTCCATTGGTAGAGAAGTGTGTTGTAATAACTGGTTTTTTCTAGAATTCATTTATTTTAAATTTTTCTAATTTCTCGTGAACTTTTATTCAGATCGTAGATTTGTCTATTTAGTCGGTTTGCGATTGATAGTTATTTAGATTCAATTCCATTCCACGATCAATATCGTTCCTACTGTGCTATGAAGCTTCGTGGGTTTGACTGAAGGTGTGGGTATTTGCAATTTGATTAAAGGGCCTATACAATCAACGTGCAATCAACATTTTCTGCGTTAGTTAATTATCATTAGTTATTTCGCCTTATTTAAGTTTTCAGGTGGTCGAAATGGGTGGTTGAGGATCCCACTTTCTTGGATTAGCTCGGCGAGTCATTAGTTCTCCGCGGATCCTCGTTAAATTTTGATCGTCAATATTAATGATTTAATTACAATAAAAACAGTCACCTTTAATTGGATCATTACATTGTCGGGATTCTCAGACGTGAATTGGTCTATAAGGACAGTGCGATTATGGAACCTGTTGAGTTTTATGAAAATTTTCTATTTATCTCTCGTACGTCTTTGGGTCGTTGTAATATTATGTCTCTAATAAATAGCTTGGGTTTTATTGATTTAACTAACTTATCACTCGTTTACTATTGCGGGAAAATTTTCTCTAGAGTCATCGGTGAGGGCCCAAATCCTTACCACGTCGGTACATATTTACCTTTTGTTTACCCTTCGTAAAGACTATTCCTATTCATTATGTTACGTTTTCATTTCTACTTTATTCATGAAAGGGTTCTGAGCATTACAATCATTGCCCATTTATTTATTACATCCTATCAACTTTTCTATTAACATTTTTATCGTTATTCTAAATACTGCTCAAGGTTATTTGGTTCATTAAATATGGTTGGGTTGATTTATTTAGTAATTTTATTTTCTCTGTAGTTTTCTTTTTGCTTATTTACCAAATATCTACATCAATTTACGTTTTTATTTACCTATTATCAAACAATTTGTTTACGGGTTCATTAAATTTACTAGACATCTTAATTAATTTTAGATGTTCATTACTTATTACTAAATAATTCGTTTACGGGTTTCATTTTATTGAATTTATAAAGCATCTCATTGATTGTTATGTTTTGTCGTTGCAAAGACTTCGCTCATCTTTCCCCACCTTTTTGGATATTTGATCTTAATGTTGGGCTTAGAGCCAAAATTAAAACAAAAATTACAAAACCAATTTAAACAAAAAAGTGAAAATTGTATAAGTTAGAACAAAATGATTAATGTAGTTTTGAAATTGTCAATATGGCTGCCGTAACATAAGCACTCACCGCAAGAAGAAACCAAAAATAGAATAAAACATGTTAATTAAAACAAATTAAAAATATAACAAAAATTAAATAAAACAAATAATTAATTAAAATTCGGAAAAATGCCTACAGATGCAAAAAGAAACATACGAAAAATAAAATAAACTGCCAAAACCTTGCAAAATAAGGTTTAGAAAAAACACAGGCAGAAGAGGCGACCAGAAAACAAAAATATTAGGGTTTAAAAATAATATTTTAAGAAAATAATAATCCAACAATAAAATATTAATATATCAAAAAATAAAGAAAAATATATAAAAAATTACAAAAATATTTTGAAATTAATAAAATAATTAAAAAACCCTAAAAATGGCGAAAAATCGCCCATTGGTCGCACACAGGCACAAAAATACTATATATACGGCAGTCATTTTCATAATTTCAGACAAAAATTTTAGACTGTCTTAGACATTTTTTCAGTCAGGTGACTACTAGAAAAATTTTTAGACATTTTTAGACTAGCAGTGAATCATTCTTAGACCAAATTTTGTATGCCAATTTATGCCAATTTTTCAAATCTGGTTGCATGATTGTGGATTGTAAGTACTGTTATTTTTTGTATAAATATATATTTCGAAGTCTTGTTACTTTGATTTTATTCTGGATGGTCGTGGAATCTTTTGGTGCCACTGACAAATCCCCCTAAAATCTTATTTATAATAAGTATTTCAATAGATGGTCCATGGGACGGATCTCGGGCCGGCTAGTGGGTGAAAACCCTTAGTTGAGCTCGTGGGTCATGCCTCGTGGATCCCTCGGCAGTCCGCAGTCGGGTCTGGCGAATAAATGCACAGGACCGCTACGCAGGGCGCCGTTGTACACTCGGGGCGGCTACTGAAATATGTGGCCGGAACGAGTCGGAATAAAATTCGGGAAGTGCGACTTTAGTTAAGGGGAATAAAGTTTTGTAAGGAAAATTTAAAACTTCGTCAGGAAATTAATTGAAAAATCAAGTAGGAGAGGATAGGATAGTATAGGAATGCAAATTTGAAAGTAGTTTTCTAAAAGTTGAACGATATAATCTGACAGAAGAGAGTAGCATTTATTAAAGTGACCGCAGAGGGTTATAATTACTTAAAATCATGGGGAACGCACCGGGAATTAAGGAATTGTTGATCAAAATTTTAATATAGGGAAAGATAAATGTAAATTAGGAAAAATGTAGTCGATTCCGTGATTAAACAAATGAAATAGGAAATTTACCTAAAAATAAGGGAGGAACGCTGCCCAAATTTTTGAAGGATATTTGTATAAATAATGAGTAAAAATGATGAATAAGTATGGAAATTGTAGGAATAGACGAGTAAGGACCAGGATATAGAAAAAGAAAGACGTGAGACCTTCCATCGGCAGTCCAGAACCCGAAAGTGAAAATATCATGAGGAGTAGTTCTAGAAATGGAGCTCACCTGCTCATGAATTTTCAACCTCTATGTACAGTACCAACATGGCAATCACCATGGGTACATAGGAGGGATAGAATAATAATCTTGATGGCGTTTAGGGGGTAGATACACAAAAACCCTAGAAAAAATAAATAAAAAACCAACCCTATTCGCCAACATGATTTTGGGGGCTCAGCCGGGATGAAACTAATGTCAATTGGAAAGTCAAAAATAAGTGAAACTTAAAATTACAGAGAGTTTTAGCAATGATCCCGCAGCCAATAGTCGAGTAAAAACTATGCCGATAGGATCGAAATAAGGATAACATGAACCTGGAAAGAAATTGCGAGAATGGCAAAATACCAAAAGTTAAATCATTAGAATAAATATGTCGGGACGACATTTTAAAAATCGATAGGGGACGACCGAACAAAACGCTACAATAATAGTATTACAGTAACTCTTAAAAAATTGAATAATAATGTTAATAAAAGTAACAAAGTGGCAAAAGTATCGATAATTAAAAATGGGAATAATAATAACAATAATAATAATAATAATAATAATAATAATAATTATAATAGTAATGATGGTAATAATAGTGACAATAATAATGGTAATAATAATAATAATAATATTAATTACAATAGTAATGATGGTAATAATAGTGATAATAATAATGGTAATAATAATAATAATAATAATAATAATAATAATAATAATAATAATAATAATAATAATAATAATAATAATAATAATAATAATAATAATAATAATAATAATAATAATAATAATAATAATTATAATTATAATAGTAATGATGGTAATAATAGTGATAATAATCATAATGATAGAGATAGTAATAATGGTAATAATAACTGTATTAAAAATTATTTTGGAGCTTTTGTTGTATGATAAAATTATTACATTGCACGCAAATATTTATAAACTATAAAGCATGAATAAGTAAACTTAATGATTGGTGAAAATTACGAATGATGAGAAGTATGGTATGATGGATGTATATAAAATAGAATGATTGAATGGTATGGAGTTTGATGAAGTAAAAATACGGAGTGAGAATGTGGAATGATGGGGTCTAAACAAAAATTAAAATAACAGACAAAAAAAATATATAAAAAGACAACTATAACAATAAAAATTAAACTGACGTGGAAATAATAGCAATAAAAACGATAAATAGAGGAAAATAGTTACTAGCAGTAAACTGATGACGGAATAGAAAAACCGCGAAAAATATCACAGAAAAATGAATTCAAACAACAGTAAAAATATAAATATCAAAATGAAATGAAAGAAAATGAATAGAGTCAATGATTATGTGTGAAAAATAAGATGCAACGAATAACTTTATAACCCGAAAGTTGAATAACGAAAAATACAAAATGAATATCGAAACAATGAATAATATCATCGATAAACCAATGGCAATAATAGAAAACAAAAAATCGAAAAATAAAAAGGCTAAAACCACTAATTATACCAAAAGAAAAATACAGAGACAACAAATAACAGGCGAATGAGAAAATTAACGTCCTTTAAGACATACAATTGTAAACTACAATCCAAAAACAGTAATTAATCGCATTATGAAAGACTTATATATGAATGGAAAGGAATAAAACATGAGTGAAGGAAAAATAAAAATTAAAGCGAATAAAATCAAACACAGTAAAGAGAAAGAATTGAAGAGCACAAAACAGTTGAATGAATGCAGAGACAATGTCAATAAATTGAAAGTTACTCGGAACTAGCAAATGGAAGATCAAAGCCATAGAAACAATTAGAAACATCATGGATAAATTATAACGTGTGAATGACAGAAAATAGTCGACAAATAAAATCTACCCGATACGCACAATAAGGATGATAATGGTCGTATTCAAACTGATATGGTTAAAATATATAACGAACAGCATAAAAGTCAAAAGTAAATTACACTAGTGAATGTACAAAGTGAAATGGTAGAGTGAGGTACAGGAAATTGAAAGTGTCAGTGAGGGAATATAAAGATGACAGAGCAAAGCAGTGAAATGAGGGGTAATGGCAGTGAATTGCGACAAAGTACCGAAAGTCGAAGTGTTTAGACAATGAACACAAATGGCATCGAACAGTTGAGGAACGGGAACGGTGAATGACATAGCAAATAAATATAGAAAATAAAGAATGGCAACACATATATATGTATAATGAGATTGAATCAGAAGGAACGGGAATATCGACAAACGAAATAAAAAGGGAATGAATAAAAATCGTTGAATTATATACAAAATAATAAATAGCGTGAAAGTAAATATGATAACAACTAAAAACGGCAAATGTAGATAAAACTGATGCTTGAAAATAACGAAAAGCACCAACATCGAATCTGAAAATACTCGGAAAAATTTGAATAACAGTGAAATAAATTAACATTCAGTGATAGTAGAGAACAACAAAATTACAAAATAAAATAGATGTACATCAAGGAGGGAGCATTAAAATGAAACTAATAAGATAATGAATAACACCAAAATGGTAAGAATGTGTCGAGGGAGGTTGACCAATGCAGAGGCTAAAAAGCAATACTAGTAATAGACTAAAAATTAATAAATTAATTAATTAATTAATTAATTAATTAACATCGAAAAGGGTAAAATAAGAATACTAACCATAATTAATAACAAGTTTGAGAAATTGAACGGGGAATAACATATTTGAATGTTATAATAACGGATAATTAATAATATCAAAAAATCATAAATTGAAATCGGAAAATATTGAAAAGAGGAGGTGTGTGAAAAGACAGCTAGTGAGAACTTAGACCAAATATCAAGGGCACAGAGAAATAGTAAATAAAGCCGACCTAAATAAGCAATATCACGCGATAGAACAACAAGTCAAACAAATAATAGGCGCGGTTAAAGATGAGATTCATAAAGGAGTAGAATTCACACACGAATGTTGTATTGGTCAAATAAAGTGAGAATATAAGTGGTTATGCTCCCCTGTGGTCACTTCAGTACTGTCGACAATGTGCTGAGACAATGAAAACTTGTGTACTTTGTAAAATAACATTGACGAAAAGTAGTCGAGTATTATGATTAAATGAAGTTGAATTAATAAATGTCTAGCAGTTGACCCTTCCTGCGCCTATATCTCTTTATATAAAATATAAATATTTATATGTAAAAATAGAAAAAAGATGAATGGAGAAAGTTAAAAAAAAAATGAAAGTGTCCCGATCATCCAGAATAAAGTTCAAAAAAGGGGTAAAATACTTTTGAGCTACCTTCAGGTAGTCCGTCTAATGCCGAATCGGGAGGGGATAACCGATCACCCAGAGGAGAAGTATAGGACGACCTTCCGGATAGGTTTGCCGAGTTGAGAAGCTACTGTGGTAAGGCTGATCACCTTACCGTTGCAGTAGTGGACCAATGAAGCCGTTTTTGTATTTCAAATTTGGGGGGTAGGTGAAGAATTCTCGAAGAGGCAGAATGAGAAGCACGCGTGTAAGAAATAAACAAAGGAGTAAATAGAGGAAAAGAAAAGTAATAATGAAAAGAAAATAATTAACGAGCACGAATAAGGAATAAATAAAAATCCGAAAATGAAAGCGATCACGAAACCGTTAGAAAATGTAGTAATAAAACGATGATCATCGATCGGGATTAAGGAAACGAAGCTAAATTGTAACAATGGCCAAATTGAGTTTAAGGGGCATTTATTAACGAAACATGAACCCCATTCGGATTAATGAGATGTGTATCAACGGAACACAATCTCAACTCGGAGACAGGTATTAACGGAACCTGATCTCAAATAAGGGACATGTATTAACGGAACATGAACCCCATGAGATGTGTATTAACGGAACACAGTCTCAACTCGGAGACAGGTATTAACGGAACCTGATCTCATATAAGGGACATGTATTAACGGAACATGAACCCTATGAGATGTGTATTAACGGAACACAGTCTCAACTCGGAGACAGGTATTAACGGAACCTGATCTCAAATAAGGGACATGTATTAACGGAACATGAACCCCATGAGATGTGTATTAACGGAACACAGTCTCAACTCGGAGACAGGTATTAACGGAGCCTGATCTCGAATTAAATGTAAGAGATACGGTATTACTGGAACCTATCTCACATTGTCGGATATAAGGGACAGGTATTAACGGAACCTGATCTCATATAAGGGACATGTATTAACGGAACATGAACCCCATGAGATGTGTATTAACGGAACACAGTCTCAACTCGGAGACAGGTATTAAAGGAACCTGATCTCATATAAGAGACATGCATTACCGGGACATGATCTCAAGGCGGGATTAAGGAGACAGGTATTAACGGAACCTGATCTCGAATTAAATGTAAGAGATACGGTATTACTGGAACCTATCTCACATTGTCGGATATAAGGGACAGGTATTAACGGAACCTGATCTCATTTGTTGAGTATAAAAGACACGCACTAACGAGACATGATCTCAATCGGAAATTAAGAAGATGCATAGTAATAGAATACAGTCTCAACTCGGATTAAAAGGGATGTGCATTAACGGAGCATAATCTCAACTGGAGTTAGAAAAGACATGTGACAAAGAGACATGGTCCACGACTATAGTAGAAAATGTAAATTGTGAATGAAGAAAAAGAAATAACGAGAAACTAGTCAAGGAAACAGAATGAATCAATAAAATAAATGATGAGAAAATATCCGTGCACGGAGAAGGGAATATATTGTATAAAAGCGATAGCAGTTAACGACATTAAAAACAAAAGATTAAGAAAACGGAAAACAATGTAACCGATGATAACGATTGATGAGAAATAACGAAAATAGGGAAAATGGATTAAGAAAACGAAAGGATAAAACAAAAAGACGAAACTAAAAACCAGATGAGGTTGAAACCAAGTGAGATAGATAGAACGATGAAAGATAAATGAGAAAGGGGGAGAAATAAGAATTATTTAAGGATAAATAAAAAGGGAATGCGAAATGCAAAATGAATAAAAATAAATACGGTGGGTAATAGAACTTGGGAAACGGCGTGGTCGAACGAATGGTTAAAAATAAATACTTATTACGACTATATAGATAATTGTTACTAGCCACATAGATAATTAAAAATTGACGCAAAACAAAATCAAAGAGATAAAGAATACTGATGAGAATTATAATAAAAATGTGACGAAGACTGAGGAATACGAATTATCATAAGTACGAGTAATATAACCGAGATAATTCTGAGAAACAGACAATATGGGAATCCTGAGGAACGAGTATAAGTTAATATCGATAAAAAGACAAATGAGTAAAGAAAATCTAGATTAAATGAAAAATGTTTAAACGCAATTATAAAACAAATACCGTTGGTTGGAATTAAAATTAATAACGCAAGGAAAACGAACAATAAAATGCTATGCTATATAATCATTATAATGTAAAATTCATAGATGTTTAATAAACAGTGGGGAGGTGATATTTTTCTATTCAGGTAAATCAATCAAACGAGACAACAATTCAGTATCGACAACAACAAAGCCAACAATTCAGTATCGATAGTGACAAAGAGATTAACCCCGTATCGACAACAACCAAGCCAATAATCCAGTATCGATAACAAGCAAGTCAATAATCCAGTAGCAACAACAACCAAGTCAATCAAGAAATAAAGCAGCAAGACAAGCATCGTAAACGACGATGAATACCGAGAAGTCTGAGAAATATTGTGATTACTACCAAAGATCAGGCCACAGATCTAGTAAATATCATGCGCAAATAGAATGTTGGAATTGTGGAAAATCAGGACATACCGCAACAAGATGTAGAATACCCAAAATAAGTTTCCAATGTTGGCAAGAGAATCACCTCCCAACTGCATATCGAATAAGAAGAAATAATGAAGAAAATAACAACACCAAAACGCCAGGAAGCAAGTTAACCGAGATGCAAAATGAGATAAACATCCCTACAAGAATGTGTAGCTATTTGCCCGATAACCAACCACACACGGAAATAAATCAACAATCAGAAATAAATGTACTACGAGGTATATCAAGGAAACAACAGATAAAATGTGATCCAATAAAACATCAGCAAGACTGGAACACGTTGAAGATCACCGAAGCATTAGAAGCAGAAAAACGGTATAGTGAGATAGGAACATTTCAAGCACATATAGAAGAGGAAAGTTGGAAAAGAAAGAAAGAGGAATTGCTGAAAGCTGACATAATAAAATTAACGACCAATGATAGCCAAGTAGAAAAGATTAACGAAATGTGGGAAAATCGAATAAATGGGGTATTAAAAATCAATATGATGCGAGCAATTACAAATAAGGAACCAAGTGTACAAAGAATTCCACAAATAAGGATTGAAAGCGAGATAATCGAAAGAATGGAAAACGTGAATTTGAATAATGAGGATCACAATAAACCGGCAATGGGAAGTGATGTAAATAGAAATATCGAAACAAGAAATCAATTCGGAAATACAATGTTTCAAAAGAACTGTAAATCACTAGTAAACGAGGAAAATGAAAAGAAAGCGAACACCAATGAAGATTATGCAAAACGAATAAACGAAACTACTGAAATCAGAAGAATAAACCAAACTAGGAAAGACAGAAGGAGTGAAGGAAAATCCAAACAAGAATATAAAACTTATGATATCGCTATCAGATACTGTAATAGAGGCCGACAACAAAGTCACAACGAAAGCGAATGTTATAGGAAGAACATAAGTCCGACTTATCAAAGAAATCGATACACGAAAAATCAACACTATCGCGCAAAGTTATGTTATGAATGCAGTGAAGTAGGGCATTTAGCAAATAGCTGCCCAAATATGAAAGATGAATTGGGAAATCAACTCCAGAGAAATAATGGAGAACAGAGCAATCAAATGTATGTAAAGAGAAGAATGTATCAGTCAGACACAAGGAAGTATCAATCAACGGTAACAACAAGGCATCAATATACGAATAAAGAAGAGAAAAAGAACGAACCAAACAAACAACTAGATATAAACTCATACCCAGTATTGAAAAGACAATATAGCGAACAAATTAGGATAATAAGGGAATTGATTGTAAAAGTAACTAAACAGGATGAAACAATTATAATGTGGAAGCAAGTAGCAGAAAATAAATCAAGAGAGAGTGAAACACTAATGACAACAGTACTCAGACTAAAAGAAGAGATAATGTTAGCAGAATTAAAAATAAACGAAATGAAGGAAGAGCAAGATAAACATGAGATATTGATTAGATGTACAGAATTGGTAGAGATGAGGAAGACTAAAAGTAATATAGAGAATAAAATGGAGATAAACAGCGAAGTGTAGACGAAAAAGTCAACAAAGATATGTATATAATTAAAAGTAGTATCGATGTATATGTAGAATTTGATGTATAAGTGGATAAAATAAAAGTAGCAAAACAAAAATAGGTATATATTTAGACTTTAATGTAAATATTACCAAGTATCAATAAATATGTAGTTTAAAAAAAAAAAAATAAATAAATAAATAAATAAATAAATAAATAAATAAAAATGACGAAGCAGTTTTAACCGGAAATAAAATGTTAAAAACATATAAAAAGTTGATAAGAAAAATCAATGTCGAGGACGACATTTTTGCGAAGACCGAGGAAGATACGCCCAACGATGAAGACAATGACAATCAACAATAAAACAACGACGAAAAGGAAACAACGAAAAGAAAGGAAATGGCAAGGAAAAGAAAGCTAACGGGTGTAACAACATTATAAACAATAGAAACAACAAAAACGAAAACAAAAAGACGAAATATGGAAAACGCACTGTATGCCTACCGTAAATACGATGAAGACAATGACAATCAACAATAAAACAACTACGAAAAGGAAACAACAAAAAGAAAGGAAATGGCAAGGAAAAGAAAGCTAACGGGTGTAACAACAATAAAAACAATAGAAACAACAAAAACGAAAACAAAAAGACGAAATATGGAAAACGCACTGTATGCCTACCGTAAATAGAAATAAATTCGAAAAATAATATTATAACGTTACCAATGATACCAACAACTTGGAGATTAACCTTAGCTCAACAGTGAGTAACAATCAATAAAAGAGAAAGAGAAAGTATACGAATAAATGTAGCAAATGGATATAACGAATATCAACGGTCAGACAATAAATCAAATATGCATAGAAAGAATTGAACGAGATGAATAACCTATCGTAATATGGAAGCGACTATGTATGAGAGAAATTTCACCAAAACAAAGTATTACAGTACCATTTCTGCGAACTCAAAAAGGATCATCGAAATAAAACAAATAACCTAACTTCAAAAACAAAATATTCCGTATGTGACGAACAGGATGATGATGCAATAACAAGATAACTAATCGTAGAAAACAGAAAAAACTCAACTCAACGACAAAAAGTGAAACAGACGAATCAACAAAATGGAAACGATCAAACAGGAAAATGAGCTGAGAAAACAAAAGCGGTGTAATGAGGCGGTTCAGAAAGTCAGAACCTCTCCTAAATTATAACGAATATAGATAAAGGGAATATGAGTGTATATAATGTGTAAAATACATGTATAAAAGTATTATAAAGCGTTATGTATAGTATATAACCCCTCCAAAAATTTTGTTAACGTTTAAAATTAGACGAGAAAGTGAATAATGAGTATAAAAATTAAGATAAATGAATCAAAACTATCAGGAAGGTCTAAACGTTCACGGAGATGTGGAAATGTCATAGAATTATGTTAACGAGTACAGTAAACCCAGTAAAATACATTGAGCTGACAGCCAAATGATGCTGCAAAATACGAATAATTATTATATTTCGATCACTGAAGAACAACAGAGAAGAATTATTAGAATGGGAAGATAAATGAAACGCTAAAAATACAGAATCAGTAACAAAGAAACGAACTGCAAGGGCGAACGCAACCAGTAGAAGTAGATCAGCAAGAGGAATGAACAGATTGTCTGCTGAATCAAGTAGAAGAAACACAAGAACCGGACTCGTCTAGTAGCGTGAAAGAAAATGACAGGAAATGTACGTGTAGAAAGATTAACTGTATAAATGTAGAAAGAAAATTCAAAATCAAAAATATGTAAAATTCGATATATAAAAGTAAAAAGAAATCAAAAATACGTAAAAGAATAAATGGATAAAAGTAGAAAATACAAAGAAAAATATGGTAGAAGATGAATCCAACAAAAGGCATGACGGAAATCAACGAAATTATCAAAATAACCAGGAAACAACTACAAATAAAATTAGAACCAAGATTTTGATGAGGATTATGTACGGAGTTACTAAAAGAGCCGTGACAAACGGAATGCGGATAGAGATTGTGCACCGAGTGCATAATAAACCGAACATCAAACCGTTCAAAGAGATGTCCTGACTATGGAAGTACTAAAATAGAATCCCTTAAAGAAACTCAAGAAGACCAAGCAATCACCAAAGAAATATTATCCATGAGAATAAAATGCCAAAACGAACCGTGCAAGTGAAAAGGGAGAATCAAAGACACAAATGACCATATGGAAAAATTTAATTATAAAAGAAAACCATGTGAAAGATATCAAAAACCAGTGACAAAAGGTGAGAAAAGTATCTGTGAAAAAGGGAAAATAAAATGTGAACACTTAAACATGACCGAAATGTGGAAACATATACAACAAAAACATGTGAATATAGAGGAGGAAAAGGTCGGGGGTAAATTCAGACGAATATGTTCAAGTCAATGTGGGTAATAGAAGAAGTAGAGTTAAAATAGCATTGGGAAAGATGCAGCAGAAAGAGAACAGAATGCCCAATGATAAAAATGAGATGTAAAACAAAAATTTTGAAAGAAGAACTGTTACAATAGCCACCGAAGCTCCCAAAATGATGAAGCAGGAAACCATGTGGAATTATGTGAAAGACAACGTGTTGTTAGTAAAAGTATCGGTGGGAAAGACGGGAGCCGGGGGATATCAGATTGAGTACGCCGAGAATGTAAATTGATTATAAATACATATATAAAATTATGACTCATAAATATTATAAAGTCTGTACTGCGTAAGATTAAAACGATGAACACCGCAAAAGAAAAATAAACTGATTGTAGAAAATGAATACTGAACAAATGATAATTGAAGTGCAAGTTGATACTCCGACGGTAATGATGATGGAACTAATGAACAACGAGGGAATAGAGCAATATCGATTAAAAACGATGCCACCGAAAAAATAAATCGAATAAAAACCGAGATGGGAAGACATAAAGTGATGATGAAACAGTTGAGAGAACGAACCAGGAACATATACAACCATCAAACAATTAAACTTCACGATAGAGCGAATTGCAAAAAATACACGAGAAAGACATGGCGAAAATGAAGGAAATGATAGAAAGTAAAACGGAAAACGATGTCGGAGCAGCAAAGAAAAGGTACAATTTGCAACAAACGTCAACAGTACAAAAAAGCGGAAACAGAAAACTATAAATGGCAAGCCGAGTGGTGAGAAAAGAAAATCAAAGAAAAGAACGAACAAGTAAACCAGTTGAACAAAATAAAAGAGTTCAATAAAGCTCAAGAAATGAAATTAAAGTGTAATAAGGTAATGTCAGAATTACAAAACCAAAACAACGGGCAGTTAGAAAACGAAGTATATGAGTAAAGCGAAAGATTGATCAAAAAGATAGACGAATTAGGAACGATGAGAATCAAACACCTTGGACAAGTAGCGGAAGCTGCATACTACGAATACCGAGAGAAACAAGCAAATAAGAAGAGAGAGAAACTCGAAACCCAAGTGGAGCAAGTGAGAAACATACAAATAAGAGTGAAAGAAGAACTAGTAAACACAAAAAGAGAGCTAATCGAACAAGTAACTCAATGATCCAAAGTAATAGGACAAAGCGAAAGAGCCATAGAAGGGCTGAAGAAACAAGCAAGAACTTGGAAGAGAAAATACCAGGAAACCGCAAGAGAGCTGAAGGAATATCCGCAAAAGTAGACACCTCTGAATGATTGGAAAATGTGGGAACAACTCAAAGACCGGAGGAAGATTATCAACAAGATACCAAACCAATTAAAGAAAGATGAAGAGAGAGAAGAGGATTCAAAATGGATCTTAGCAATTCGAGAAAACGAGATAACAGTGGCGCAAGGAACATTTAGAAAACTATCAAGATTAAAGGAACAAAATCAACTGTGAGTGGAAATAGAGCAGTCGCGCTCAGAACATGATGAACGATAGGTGGTAGGATATAAGGACATGTGTGAGAAAAGAGATAAATCGAGAAAGTGAGAAAAAGGCAAAATGCACAATGGGAAAATAAGAAGGAGGCACTTGAGACGAAAGTGAGAAACTTGGAAAGTGATGTCGAAAAGCTCAAGGCCCATGAAAATACTACTATGCCAGAAAAGGAAGTAGAGGATCTCATAGAAGAAGTAAACTAACTATCTTATATGTTGGATGGAAAAATGGCTACCACACAAGAATCGCGAGAAAAATGAAAACGAAAAAATATATATATATATATAATCAGAAAATATATAAAAACCAGAAAAATGTATAAAAACTCATAGAAAGATAAAATTCATAAAAACCAGAAAATCAAAACGATAATAAAAATAACAAAAATCATGAATAGTCAGATAGAACCAACAACCATAGAAGTAGAGTCCGGCGAGACCGTTATCAACAAAAGTGTAAATATCAAACTCATCAAAATTGAAGTGGAGAACGAATTTTCAATACCTATGGAATGTAAAATCGAGGAATCAGCAGAAACGGAAAAAAAAAATAAAAAAAAAAATAAAAAAATAACGAACAAGAGGAGATGATAGAAAAGATGAGAATATCAATGGAACACCAACCCCGGGAAATAGACAGTATTATGAAGCAGTGGTTCAGTCTAGAAAATTGATTAAAACGTTAAAAGACTGAATAAACGAAAAAAATGTAGAAGAGGAAAACGAATTACTCAAACAACAAATGGAAGTAAGTAAAGGATTGGAAGAAAAAGTGGACGAATCAAAAAAAAAAAAAAAAAAAAAAAAAAACGACGAATTAGTAGCTAAATGGGCAAGATATGTAATGGAAGAACAGAAACTAATCGAATTCAAAGAAAGTATCAGAGAATGAACAACAAAATTGAACCGAGCTTATCAAGGACTCGAAAAATATGCAATAAGGCAAAATAACAAGATGCAAAAATTAAATGAACAAGCACGAGTGTTAACCAAGAATAATAGAGAGTTGAGAATAATATTAGAAGAAAAGGAAAAGTATATTACCACGATACTTGAAATGACAAATCGATTAATGAGAGCGAGTTGATGCGGATGAATAACCCAACCCCAAATAATCGAGACGAGACCAATCCAGAATAAAATAATGCGAAAAACGAAAATTGTACAAATGTGAATAAACAAAAATGAAAAATCTGTAATTAGAAGAAAAGGAACCTGCGGTCAAAAATCACCTTACTCCTACTCTTCACCCTCGTGAACAAATCAAACTCGAACCTTCAGAAAATCCAAGAAACCCTCGATTCAATACAAACAATCAAGTCAGAACTCATCACAATCCAAGAATATCTTCTCCGAAAATCCTTATGAAAAAACCCCAATCCACACCTATCAGAAAATGAACCAACTCTATCTTCTCGAAAACGCCCTCTCGCAAATATCAATACCGCCATCTCACCCAACCCCTGAAAATCCGAAACCAAATAAATTCGAAATTACCATACTCTGTTATGGAATCGTCTAAATCGTTGTCCTCATCCTTGCAATAATCTGCAAAATCATCCAGACCGCGAAATCCTATCGAAATCTCAAATTAATTGACATCGGAGAAGAAGAGAACAAAACAATCAAACTATTCGTTTCGAAAAAACCCATCAACCCGAATCCGCAATACCAAAATAACTCAATAATAATCGATCAATTCCAATTGCAGTAATCTCACCCAGATCGCGAAATCTTACAGAAGATCCCAAATCAATCAACACCCAAGAAGAAGAAATCCAAACAATCAAACAATTCGCTTCGTAAAGCCGACCAACCCAAATCCTCAATATCAAAATAACTCTGCAACAATCAATCAACTCCAGCTCATCGAATCTCAACCTAAACCAATCAACCAAGACAACGTTCCAGACCCAAGTCACAGACACTAAGCACAACGCGATTCGACTGGTTCTAACGAACTTCATCTTGTGTGTATAAATAAAAACTTACTAACAGTATTGATTTATGTATAAACATCCCATCACCTTAAGTGATGTCTGCTTATACCTTGTAAATTGACATTTCATCTGTATAACCTTTTTCTTGTGTTGTATAAAAGTATTGTTAATGGAATGAGAATGTGTTGATGAGAAATTGCGGGGCGCAATTTAAACGGCCCCGGGAGTGGTTTGTTGGGCTTAGAGCCAAAATTAAAACAAAAATTACAAAACCAATTTAAACAAAAAAGTGAAAATTGTATAAGTTAGAACAAAATGATTAATGTAGTTTTGAAATTGTCAATATGGCTGCCGTAACATAAGCACTCACCGCAAGAAGAAACCAAAAATAGAATAAAACATGTTAATTAAAACAAATTAAAAATATAACAAAAATTAAATAAAACAAATAATTAATTAAAATTCGGAAAAATGCCTACAGATGCAAAAAGAAACATACGAAAAATAAAATAAACTGCCAAAACCTTGCAAAATAAGGTTTAGAAAAAACACAGGCAGAAGAGGCGACCAGAAAACAAAAATATTAGGGTTTAAAAATAATATTTTAAGAAAATAATAATCCAACAATAAAATATTAATATGTCAAAAAATAAAGAAAAATATATAAAAAATTACAAAAATATTTTGAAATTAATAAAATAATTAAAAAACCCTAAAAATGGCGAAAAATCGCCCATTGGTCGCACACAGGCACAAAAATACTATATATACGGCAGTCATTTTCATAATTTCAGACAAAAAAAAATTTTAGACTGTCTTAGACATTTTTTCAGTCAGGTGACTACTAGAAAAATTTTTAGACATTTTTAGACTAGCAGTGAATCATTCTTAGACCAAATTTTGTATGCCAATTTATGCCAATTTTTCAAATCTGGTTGCATGATTGTGGATTGTAAGTACTGTTATTTTTTGTATAAATATATATTTCGAAGTCTTGTTACTTTGATTTTATTCTGGATGGTCGTGGAATCTTTTGGTGCCACTGACAAATCCCCCTAAAATCTTATTTATAATAAGTATTTCAATAGATGGTCCATGGGACGGATCTCGGGCCGGCTAGTGGGTGAAAACCCTTAGTTGAGCTCGTGGGTCATGCCTCGTGGATCCCTCGGCAGTCCGCAGTCGGGTCTGGCGAATAAATGCACAGGACCGCTACGCAGGGCGCCGTTGTACACTCGGGCGGCTACTGAAATATGTGGCCGGAACGAGTCGGAATAAAATTCGGGAAGTGCGACTTTAGTTAAGGGAATAAAGTTTTGTAAGGAAAATTTAAAACTTCGTCAGGAAATTAATTGAAAAATCAAGTAGGAGAGGATAGGATAGTATAGGAATGCAAATTTGAAAGTAGTTTTCTAAAAGTTGAACGATATAATCTGACAGAAGAGAGTAGCATTTATTAAAGTGACCGCAGAGGGTTATAATTACTTAAAATCATGGGAAACGTACCGGGAATTAAGGAATTGTTGATCAAAATTTTAATATAGGGAAAGATAAATGTAAATTAGGAAAAATGTAGTCGATTCCGTGATTAAACAAATGAAATAGGAAATTTACCTAAAAATAAGGGAGGAACGCTGCCCAAATTTTTGAAGGATATTTGTATAAATAATGAGTAAAAATGATGAATAAGTATGGAAATTGTAGGAATAGACGAGTAAGGACCAGGATATAGAAAAAGAAAGACGTGAGACCTTCCATCGGCAGTCCAGAACCCGAAAGTGAAAATATCATGAGGAGTAGTTCTAGAAATGGAGCTCACCTGCTCATGAATTTTCAACCTCTATGTACAGTACCAACATGGCAATCACCATGGGTACATAGGAGGGATAGAATAATAATCTTGATGGCGTTTAGGGGGTAGATACACAAAAACCCTAGAAAAAATAAATAAAAAACCAACCCTATTCGCCAACATTAAGGTTAAATATATTGATGCTAAGATTTTATGAGTGCCTACTGGACTACTCGGTGTAATAGATTTTGCGCCGATGAATAAGTAATATTTATGTTGATTTTTCGGGAGTTAGAGGAAGAAGGGTCGGTTCAAAGACCAGTCTTCTATCCTCCCTCTACTCCTATGTGATTTCGTAATTGACGTTTGGACCCGTAGTCACTCACGACTGGATCTCCACGGACACGAGATATTGGCGGATATACCGGCACTTACACATCTTAACTTGTGTGTATATTTTAATAACTTGGGATAGGTTTTGGCTGTGGACCGGAAAGATTTCGACTTCATAACGAACTTTTGACTCTGATACATTACATTAGTTTATTATTACATTATTTTATTATTACATCAATTATCATTATAGCATTCATCAATCGAGATCACCCTCACTTGATAGTACAAATCCACAGCGTTAAATGAAACTGACTCGTTGATCTCGCAAGTTTTCTTTCAGAAACTAATATCCTCTCGGATGTAGTATTTTGTAAAACAGATTGATTTTTGCTGACAAAAAACGGTTGAAGCTGATATTCACTACGATTTCAATTTCATTATCTTTTCTCGTGGACTGCATTTGGTCCTCTTCAATATTCCTAATATCTCTGACAGCTGTCGAGATATCCTATTTTTCAAGACGCCATCTCTCGGCTTCTCCGTTAATTCATTTTTCTTATCTCAACCAGACTATCGAGATATGTCACTTTATTTTCCATTTTGTTTTTGTTATTATTTTTTTCATTCGCTTCGTACTTTCTAATTAAAATGACCTTGACATGTTTTATTATTTTATTGTTTAATTTTTCTATTATTTTTTATTTCCCTTTTATTTTCTCATTTCTTTCATTTGTTTCTATTTCCCAGGATTGTGAAACAACACGCCTTTCTTGTCACCCATTTCCCCAATCATTACATTAATTGTGCTTATTCATTTTTATTTTATTTTTAGGTATCCTCAACAAAAGTAATTTCCTGTCAAATATTTGAAAATGTCAATGTTGTATTTGTTATATGCCCGGATGAAATGTTTAAAGATTTTCAATGAAAATTATATATTACAGAAACAAATTTTGTGTCTTTTTAATTTCATTATAATAATATTTATGTTAAATCAAATCATAAGATCTCATACGTTTCTATTTAATTCTATCGAAAGGAATGGGTAACATTAGGTTTAATTCACATTTATAATCAGGTCGTCGTCAGAATCATTTAAATCATTTTTCTTAGCCGATCTGCTTGTTTTACTCAAATTTCGAACTACTTCATCAACACTACTATCAGAACCTGAATCACTCGTTTCTTTTATTTCCGTTTTCATTTTTTTGCGTGACGGTCCATCAGCATCTGAATCATCAGATATAAGATTGATCATATCTCCGCCATTTGGGGAATCTTTTTTTGGTCCTTTTCCGTCCGCTTCTTTACACTCATCATCACTACCATCATTTATAAACGAGTCACCTTCATCCTCATCACTTTCGACAAAGAACATCTTTTTATCCATTATTTCTTGATGCATGCAAATCACAAAAGGATTGGTCCAAATTCTCGAGAAATTTAAATGATCTTGAAACAGACTATGTTTATTCTCTTTGCAAATTGCAATATATTGCCGATAAAGTTGGACTTGAATATCAGATATTCGGACTTTCATGACATATTCGTATTTGGGTGGAAGATATTTGACCAATGATGAATAATCCCGTCTATGAACACAGCCATCGAGCATTTTGAACAATATGTGAGATCTTTTCTTCATTAAACTTACATCATAGGGTGTTGAATTGATATGTTGTCCGTTGTGAATAGGATTAACAAATCTATATAAAAACTCTTTCTGAGTTCCAAGAAGGTTGGGCTTAACAAATTGAACCATAGTATGATACTCCAATAATTTGTTTTGTAATGGTGTTCCAGTGAGAACAATTCGACGTTTCGTATGAATTTTGGTTATGACTTTGTTAATTGCCGATTTATTAATTTTTAATAGGTGACCTTCGTCACACACAATGAAATCCGGCCCCGGTTCAACTAACGCTTGGTGCATTTTTTGTTTGATGATTTTACGACGAATTGTTCTGCTATCTCCAGTAGCCAAAAGACGATACATTTCATAACCAATTATCAGAACACTGCTTTTATTATACCAATCTTGAACAACTTGCACCTTTGACTTTTTACATTCTGCACTACAAACTTCATAAATATTTAGAAGTTGTTCTTTCGGCATCCACATTTCCCATTCCTTTTTCCAGTTGAGTGCAGTATTAACTGGACAAACCACCAAACAGGTTCTCAGATTGAGGCATTTCGTTATCAACATTGTATGCATGAAGGCTATGAGAGAAAGTGTTTTACCCATACCCATGCAATGTGCTAATACACAACCACCGACTGCTGATACGTGTTTAGCCTCATCTGAATCAGGTTGTTGGGATTTATTCAAACAATCAGCGCTTTCAATGACACAATCCCAAAAAAATTTCACGGTTTCAATTTGATGGTTTCAAATTATCGACGATTTTCTTATTCACTTCGACTACACTCTTGCCATCCTCATCTTTCTCCAATACCAATGAAATATTAGACGAAATCATCAATAAATCTTCGTCTAAGGCATCTTTGTTATATTCTTTCTGGCGTTACTTCTTCACCATTGGCTAATTTTTTCTTATAGTGAATTGGAGAAAATCTTCGATTTTTGGAATCTTTGGGAAAATTATATGTAATAATTTTATGTGGTGGATTTTGTAACAAAATCTGACAAAAATTATCATTACAATAGTCAGGCCAGTTTTCTGGCTCTTTGTAATCTGAATAATTAATCGTGGCACTGGTACTGGATTTAATTTCATGTGAGCATTTGCTTTGCATCATAATATCAAACTCTGAAACACCTTCTCTTTTATTTTCTTCTTTAATTGAAATACCTTCATCCGCGTGATCTGACATATCTTGTTGTACATCTGATTATCCTACACATCTATTCAAGTCGCTGGTGACGGAAACATCAAGACTTGATTTGAAAAACTTTAACAGTCTACGAATTTCTTTCTCACGCTTTTGAGCTCTGAGGGTTTTGCGCGTACGATTTTGAAATCCGTATGGCTTTTTGATGACATTTTAAAAGTACTAATGTACCACTATAAATAATATTTAATTATTTTAATATAACAAAGTAATATTTGCCATTAAACTTACCAGCAAAGAAGTGCAATGTTCGAAATTAAAAGATTTATATTATATACAATAATTATCTTATTATATTACCCTTTGTCTATAGTTTATATAATATAATCGAAGTTATTAATTATTAGTTATTTTTTAATAATGGCGATTACACATTTTGTCGCCCCTCTCTGGATAGCGTCCTAGGCGACAGCCTAGTTTGCTTTAATGGTATCGCCGGCTCTGAGCACGAATCAACTGGTTAGGGAAAATGGCATTGGTCACCTGTTGTGCAAATTATCGATCCAAAATTTATTATTATTATTAATTTTTTCAGTTTCAATTGATTATTTAACTTCAATTAAATCTCTTTGTTATATTTATTTAATAATTTTAATTTTCTATCTGTGGATTAAAAAATTCCAAAGGAAACTCGCTTATCCTATGATCCTGAATTTCAGTTATTCCCGAATCCAGTACTATGAATATGATTAAAATTCTACAAAGATCATAAAACACTATATAATTTTATTGTTGTTGCTCTTATAATATAGAACATATATTCGCCAGAGATACTGTTTTAAAACTCTTTTAATGTATAATAAATAGCAATAAACAAATAAACCAGTAAAATTTATTTAACTCATATTAAAAATTCCAGAGCAATCATAGATTTCCAATGACGATAATAAAATCACAGTAAAGGTGATTTCCTATAATAAATGAACAATGTTAGAACTCATTTCGGCTAAATTAAGATTAAGAATAAAAACAAAACAAAAGGTTAATTACACCAAGTCATAATAAACATAGAGTAAAGAATGAGAAGGAGTTGTTAAAATAAGACTTACCCTAACGAATGATAGTAACATGCTGGAAGAACATTTTTTTCTGTTTGGATAAAACTCCACCGAATATTGGATAAAATCCTACTGAGTTTCTTGATAAAAAAAACACCACTAAAAAGAGCAAAAAAGAAGCAAATGGAAAATCTAAAGAAAAAGGGATTAATCGATAAATTAATAAAGTGTGTAAATTTTTGTTCTTATCGAGTTATGGTGTTGAACAAGAAATTCTGTTTTAAAAATTGAATGGAATTTCTTGTTTTAATCAATAAAATTTAAAAGTTTGAATTTGGGGTTTTCGAAGAGGAAGTACTGCGAATAACACATTTTTGATAACAATTATTATTGAAACTGGTTACTGAGGACTTTGTACATATATTAATTAATAGATATTTTAATAATACAACGAATCAGCGGATTAAATTAACTAAAATAGTCGAATCATCTCAACAATCGATATAATTTCAATTATTTTGTCAACAAGAAACCCGTAATTCAAATGACCATGAAAACCTTCGGTGGTGGGTCGTGAACCCAAAGGTTTTCAAGGGTATTAGCAGTCATGGCAATATGGCTCACCTTTACTAGAAACCGCCCAAGGTCATTTTGACGGATATCCTATTGTTGGGCAAAAACTGATAAAGCCCATTTTTTGTTTAACCAGCACGATAACGCTTGTGTGGTTTTGAGCAGAAAGTTTAAAATTAGATAAAAATGGAAATTTAAAGAAAAATAAAATAAATAAAAATTTAATAAAAATTTTGAGATATAAAAATGTAAAAATTTAAATTTAAATCGAAAAGAATAAAAATTTTTATAATTTGGAATATTCTAGAAATTCCTTGTTTTACTGCATCAAAACACACACACGAACAATCGTGATATATAAGGCGATGCTGGTTGAGCAAAAATTAATGCATTTTTATTATTATCAACAATTATTATCTCTTTGTACTCTAAAGTGAGCCCTTATTTATTTTATATTAATTTTTATAGACAATTCATGTATGAATTATGTTTTTTTTTTATTATTATTATGATTGGGAATAAAACTTATTTGAAAATATTTTTTTTCTATATTTTTACCCATCATAATCAATTGATCTGCTTGTCACCTAACCTCCATTACGAGGTCTTAAATTTAAAATAACTATTTGCGTAGCTGTATGATCACATACCATAGACTCACACGCACGCAAGAAAGTAAAAATAAGTTTTTTTCGGTACCCAGGATCGAACCGGTTGTTAGTGTGGGAAGCCGCAGCGAAGGCAGTACCCAGGTCCGTCCAATATTCTCCCCTTCCTAAATCCTATCGCCCAACCCTCGAAAGAGCAGAGTTGAGGTCCTGGGAAAGGGTAAATATAAAGTTTAAAAGTCACCAACAAAAGAAAAATATATAGACTAGTAGTTAGAAGAATGTGATTTTTTATTTTATTCAACAAAACCTATCGCCATACAAAAATTATTCACTAACCTATGTACACTATATTTCGAGACTAATCACAATAGGAAGTTTAATCGGCTGTATATCAGATTTTTCGTAACATCATTATTCGTAGTTAATTTACGTTCTAAACATAAAAGTCAAAAATGACTTCCACTATAAATCCAAATTTTACGCCATCATTACCTAGATTTTTGCTACTTCGACAAAGGTAAAATTTTTATTCACGTTACAAAACTGAGACCATGACCCTGTGACCCGTAAAACTAACATCATTCGTACTATTATCGTCCTAATTGTATCTTTAAAATTATTATTTTTACCAAAAATTTCATTATTATTTCTATTATTATTGTTATTATTAATATTATTATTTTCATATTATTGTTATTACTATTAATATTATTATTTTCATATGATTGTTATTATTATTATTATTATTATTATTATTATGATTATTATTATTATTCCCATATTAATATTATTATTATTATTTATATTACTATTATTATTATTTATATTACTATTATTATTATTATTATTACTAAAATATTATTATTATTATTATTATTAGAAATATTATTAGTATACTATTATTATTGTCGTGACTAACTATGTAGTACCATTAATATTAATTACTTAGTAGTATCACTTTTATCATGCTTCTGATATTATTATTATTATTATTATCATTATCATTATTAACATTCGTAATATTATTAATTTCACATTAATTATTATTATTATTATTATTATTATTATTATTATTATTATTATTATTATTATTATTATTATTATTATTATTATTATTATTATTATTATTATTATTATTATTATTATTATATTAGTATTATTATTATTATTATTGTCAATATTCATATTACCATTATTATTATTATTGCTAAAATGTTATTATTATTATTGTTATTATCATTACTATTAGTATTAATTTTATGATTATTGTTAACTATATAGTACTATTAATGTCAATAACATGTCCTTACCTTCCTTGTGTTTTGATATCATTATCATCGATAACTTTACTATGATTATCATTTTTGTTATTGGCACCGTCGATATTATTATGAATTTAAAATTTTTACGAGTGTTATTATTTTTATATTTGTATTAGTAGTACTTCTACCAACCTTAATTTTCCATTAACGTTATTATTACCAACATTATTACTATCGGTACTGTTATTGTATTATTAAAATATTATTAACCACTTTATGATTATTTTGCTATCGTTATCATTATTCCACTAATATACCATTTATATTTTTATTCCACTATCACTAATGTTAGGTTAATATTGTTATTATCACTAAATTATTATTATTCTGTATATTATTATTATTATTCCTATTCCTGTTATCATTACAAAAATTTTTATTGCCATCATTCGCATTTTTGTTATTATTATCACGATAAGTCTAACCACATTAAAATTTTCGTTATTTTCATTATTATTATTATTACTATTAACATTAATATTATTTGTACTGGAGAGATGGATATAATACAGAATCAATATTACCTACTATTACTTTTAAAGGTTGGTTCGTAAAAATCATTACATCAAGAAGATAAACGCTTAGAACTTTATTAAATTAAAAAGAAAAATCACCATAACAAATTGTAAATAAATTCAGCATAAATAAATATCGACATCGGGATTTCTTTCACGAGCTGTTTTTTGATAACCTGCAACTTAACGGCGAATAAAATAAGCAATAAATTAAAGACCACACCTGATAGTAAGTATTGACGCTGGGGTGGGGCGCAGCAGAAGATCCGGTGACGGCGAGGGATCTAAAAATGTAAAAATATTAGTTAAAAGTAGCTAAAATAAATTTACCAATTGCTATAGTAATAAGCGACAAGCAGGTTAAAACACATTTAGAAAAAGACTATATAATGGAATTCCTTCTAAACCTTTGAGTTTTTAGGGTCAAAACTATGACCAGTAATACTAAATAAATTATTTTATGTTATAGAAAAGTAAATTTTAATTTTTACAAATAAAATTTTATAAATTATATTATAATATTGTTGGGCCAGCACACCAATAGCCTTGAGAATTGTTTAAATGCATCAGTAATACAGCACGAAAACCCAGCACCAAGATAACTTAAAATACAATATACAACACCAATTAAACACTTTAAAATCTGAGAGAATATAAATAAATATAAAATCAAAAACATAAAAATAAAATTAAAATAATAACAAAATGCACCAAGATTCGCACGATACCTACACAAATATAACAAGAAAACACAACAAATTCGACGAAATTGAAAAAATTAATAAAAGTTCATTAAAATGAAATTTAAATCGAAAATTTGAATTAGTAATAATTCAATAAAAATCTTAAATAAAAAATTATAAAAAATAAATCAAAAAAATAAATCAAAAAAAATAATAAAATTAACAAATAGAATTTACTAGAAAATAACAAGGTCGAATTTTGTTTTACTGCATCAAATTTCACACGCGAGAAAAATAGGTATAAATACCGATGTGTTTTCACAAATTTTCAGTCTTATTTTTCGGAGAAAAAATTTCATTATAGAACTGTGTAGCTGGTTGTATGGCTGGTTGAGAGCCGTGCATTCAGGCAATTAACACGGGTAAGTGTTTTGCCTGAACACGATCACTCTCAACTGGTGCAACATTATTAGTTGATTTTTTCGAAGAGAATTGATGGGTAATTTTTCAATTGGATTTATGTATGACTTTTCAGATCGAATTAATGAATGATTTTTGTTTTGCAAATTGAATTTATGGATAATTTTGTTTTTCCAATTGAATTTATGGATGACTTTTTGAATCAAATTTGTGGGTAATTTTTCAATTGAATTTATGGATGATTTTTCAGATTAAATTTATGGATAATTTTGTTTTTCCAATTGAATTTATAGATGATTTATCGAATTAAATTTATGGGATTTTCGAAGTAAATTTTATGGAATGGATACAATGAATTTCAAATGTATGTAGCCGATGTAATATGCTGAATAAATATTTTATATCTACAGCCTTAGTGCATCGAAACTTTTATTCCAAATGCTATGGTAAATTATTATTTGTTATTCCTTTTCCGGCCCACAGCCAACACATAACGCAAGAAAGCAAAATCTACATAGTACAGATGCATGTAAGTGCGTGGAAAATCGCCAATGATATGTACCCGTGAAGGCTCAGCGTGCGGAACGCAGGAGTTGGAACGTCAATATTATCCGTACATAGGGGAAATTGGAGGGTAAATGAGTAGTTTATTGGCTGCTCCTTCACTATCCGTTTTCTGTAAAATTGACATAAATTTTTAACAACAATCGGCTCAAAATCTCTAACACCGAGTAGTCCAGTGGGCACTCATTAACTATGAAATGAACATAAATAGATCTTAAGGACAAAAAGAGGGAATGGGTAGCGGGGAAAATTGCGAAATCGTTGCAACAGTTAAAATGAACAGCCATCGGAAAAAGATTAATCCGAACGACCAAAATCATGAAAAATAATGTTTTTAAATAAGAATTAAATAAATTAATTTGAGTTGAGGCGGAAAATATGGGTGGGACGCTGCTCAGATTTTCCGAACTAATTCAAATACTTAACAAAAATAGTAACGTAAAAATGGAATGCGTAAAATAAGGGCGGAACGCTGCTCAAATTTTCCGAGTCAATGAAAATACTTTGTCGAAAACGGTAGAATAGGGATGAACCGTAAAATAAGGGCGACACGCTGCTAAAATTTTCGGATTTACAAAAATACTATATAAGAAAATATTTTTTTTAACGCTGAGGAATAAGGACGAATCCCTACAAAATCTGGATAATAATAACAATAATGATAAGGGTAATGATAGTAATAATAATAATATTAATAATAATAATAATAATGGTAATAATAATAATAATCATGGTATTTGTAGTAATGATGATAATAATTATGATTATGATAATAATAATGATAATGATAATAATAATAATAATAATAATAGTAATAATCATAGTAACGATAACAATAAATATAATGGTAGTTATAGTTATAAAAATATTAATAAAGGTATTAGTAGCAACAATTAATAATGGTAATACATATAATAGCAACAATAATAATGCTGGTAATAATAATGGGAAACATTGTAGTTATAATAGGGATAAGGGTGAAAGATAAAATTTGGGTGTATTTAACACAACAAAGGGTGTACAGGCCAAAGAATAAGCTTCGACATGAACAACGATAAGAAGGACTATGGGAATGGACATAACAATGCATGATATAAGAGTATAGGTTAACATTTGAAGGAGATAGGAGAATAATGGGACCTAAGAATCAAAAGCGAGCACAGGTCTTCTATCGACCGCTCGTGAACCCGAGGGTTGTCCGAGCAACTACAGTACTAGCACATGGTACTCAATTTTTGCGGGCAATCCACCACTTGAACACAGTACCAACGTTGCTTAGCAACGGGTGCCAAGTGAATCAGAATCATTTTGTATGGCGTTACGGGGGCAACCACCGGTTAGTTCGAACAAACAATGAAACCCTGTAACCCACCAATATTTATAAATTATATTATGGTAATTTAAATTAGAATTTTTATTTCTAAATTTTAGTAAATTAGGGTTTCTTTTTGGTAATTAAAATTGGCTTTTATAAATTGGAAATAAATTAGTAATCTGAAAAATAGAAATTTTAATATTATTATATCATAGGACCCAGGCGTCCCCAGCCGTGGGCATGGCGCATTGCCCAGTGTCACGGCCATGAGCACGGTTGTAGATGCTTTCGGGACGTGTAAGGAAGTAACCAGTGCATACCCATCCCTTCCTCCGTCTAGATAGTATGATAAGTCTCCGAGAGATATTGTTTAAATATAAAATTATATTAACATTCATTATATACGAATTAAAATTAATAAAGACAAGAATATAAAGCCTTTTCGTTCAGTGGACTCACACAGAAAGATGTTAGAAAAGTATCGCAAAGACATTTCCGAATATCACCAAACGGCGATAACTCAAACGCAGAGGGCAGAGGCCATGGTGCAGAAGTGCCGCTACATGGAGCAAACATGGCTTCTCCCGGAGACGGCAAACAAGTTAAGGACAGAAATGGATAGCTTGAAGGCCCAGATAAGTCAGAAAGATGAAGCCCTGCGGGTGGCCGAGCAGAAGGCCCAGGAGCTTGAGAAACAAGGAGCCGATTTGAAACTTAGAGATGACATCCTCACAGGCCTCATGCAGAGTGGAGCTCTACTATCGGCGGAACAACAAGCCATATTAATGAGGAACATTACAGGGAAAGACGACGGAATAAAAGCGATGGCTCCCGATTCCTCCAGTCCACCGGAAGTTTTACCTAAAAGGAACCAAAGTAAGAATCGGCCAAGCAAGAAAGAAAGGGAGCGGCAGTTCAAATTGAAACGAGCTCGCCTATTAGGTCATATTTTGGACGCAAACGGATTTTAGCTCTTGCATTCAATAACTTTCAGCACGAATAAATTGACTAATACTGTGAATATTTATTAAATTTGAAGATAATTTGTTAATGTCAATCATTTGTTAAATTTAAATAAAATCTGTTAATGTAAGTTTTGGAGTTAGAGTTGATGGTGACGTTTGAATATGAATTACAGTTGTTGAATATGGGAATACTAAATAATCAAATGATCAGGTAAATTATTAATTAAATAGATAGATAGATGAAAGGGGGACCGATCAAGTAGAGCATGAAGTCTTTTATGACAGCTCATGAACCCGAGGGGGTTAGGACATTAGCAGTTCTTGAGAAGGAGCTCACCTTTTGCTAACTTTCCACCCACTAGTTTACAGTACTAACGTCAAATTTTGACGGGTGACTAGCGGTTCAAATTCTTATGTAGGCGCTGGGTGGGAAATAGTGAACCCTAGGCAGTTTAAACTATTTTAAGGACCCATCAGTTCCCAGCGCTATGGTTATATCTGAAGTGCTCGTATCTGGTTGGAATCCCTTGAAAACGGCCTCAGAAATTCCATATCTTTATACCCATCAGGTGCTCAGCAGTTGCTTAATAGTTACTGGTCATATTTTTATCAATTTATTTTTTATCCTTGCGAGTTTTTATGTATTGTCGTGCCGAATAATCAAATATTTTACATAGTTTTAGTTATTGCAGATTACTATAAATAAGTGGCAGGTGTGAAGAAGGACAATCTTGTATGAATAGATTTGATGGAAAATTAAAGGTTTTAACACCTATAACCCACCACAGGTTAGAATTCAACATAATTCTCAATTTTTTAGTTATCAAATTTTAATTTTCTTTTTTTACTGATTAGTACCTAATAAAACATTTGAAAATTTTAAATAATGAAATTTTAATTTAAATATCATTTATTTAAAAAATATTATAAATACTTTTAAAAATAATATTACGATGATGAATTAATTTCCTAAAAGAAAATGGTTTTAATTACATTTTGTTTTAATAATTTGACTTCTAAACTACGTCAGTTTTTATTATAAACTATATAAAAATTATTTTTCCAAGAAGTTATTTGTGAAATGAACCATATTTCACAAGAATACCTCCAAATACCTCCAGTTACGAGAGCATACACAACTATATGTGCTATTACAACTCTCGCTGTTGTATGTACTTATAACTTCATTTATAATAATAATATTTCAGCATTTAGAATTTATATCTCCACTTCATCTTTATTTTAATCCAACATTAATATTCCGAAATTACCAAGTAATTATACATGAAACTTATAAATTTATTGTTTAATTAGTTTTGGCGATTAATAACCAATTTTTGTTACTTTGGTCAAATTGGTTTCAATTTTCTGTTTAATATGATTTTTATTTATCGGTATTGTCGAATGCTTGAAGAAAATCATTTTAGAGGAAAGGAGGCAGATTTTATTATAATGTTCTTATTTGGTGGTGCACTGATGATGGTATTTAAGATTTAATTATAATATGGTTGCCAATAATTCTATTTAGTTTATTGGATCGTTCTTTGCTCTTATTTTTCTTGGGCATGCATTTACAATTATGATTGTCTATGTTTGGAGTCGACGCAATCCGTACATTCGAATGAATTTTTTCGGTTTATTTAATTTTTATGCACCTTATTTGCCATGGGTGTTATTAGGATTTTCATTTTTATTGAACAATAGTGTTTTGGTCGATGCTGTCGGTAAGTGAATATTTTTGAATTTTTTATTAAATTATTTTTAATGTACTTTAAATTTAAAAGTGTAAATATCTTAATTAAAATTCAAATTTTAAAAATATTTATCAAATTCTCGTGATTTGTTTCTTAAATATTAAAAACTCTCAGGAAGTACATATTGGATTCATATACTTATTTAACTTTTAATTGTTCTTAATATTAAATCTATACCAAAATGAAACCTAAGAATGGGTGAAACAGACGTATAAGTACGAATTGCATTAAGAAACATTAATTTTGTGACTGTATAACAATTTTTTCATGGCAGATGGTGATTTACTACAACCGGAAGTTACTGTAAATCAATTACTTGAGCAGTGTTTTTCAAGTTATAATAAAAATCTCACACTTAATTGCAGTAATATCGGGCTATATATGTGTTTTTACATAATAAATCACTGCTGGGCATGTCATGGGTAAATACTAATCAGACATGAACTGACTCCACCAGTAGTGCACCCTTAGACTACTTAACAACCACATGTGGTAGAAATGTTCTGTAATAAGCAAAGAAAAAATGAAAAACTTAGTTTCTTTATAATTTTCAACATGCCCATTGTCAATACTAAATGAAATCTTTACATGTCCAAACTGGATACATCAAATTTTATAATTCTTTTTGTAGATTTGTTATCTTTACTTATTAAGTGACTTACTGTATATACTCGAGTATAGGTCGAGTTATTTAGGATTAATTTTCCCCCAGATTGATGGGTTTATATGCGAGTTTATACGGTAGTTTTTGATTAGACGCTGATTTTATTGACATAGCATTTATTTATATGTATTATTTGTATCGATTATTTATATATTATTTGTATCGATTGTTTATATATTATTTGTATCGATTATTTATATATTATTTATATCGATTATTTATTGATTTAATAATTATAATTAGGTATTTAACGTCTCACAAAAATCTAGTTTAAAAATATTTTCTAATTATTATACTGATTAATCAGAGTTAGTAATTAGTAGATAAGTGGTCTCCGACTTTTACATTGCACTGTATATGTTTCATTCAGTTCTTTATAGTCTTATATATTGCCTGTCGCAATGAGTAGTAGCAGTGGTTCAATGACATAAGCAGCATTTGTCAATATTATATTTCCACTCTGATTCCACATTGTGTGAGAATGAATGACTTTTGTGAATGAGCCATTGGTGAATAAATAGTCCTTACTGGGGTTTCTTTATAATCAATCAGAGAGTTGTGGTGGATTGTTGATATTATCGTTGACAATTGACAGCAATAATAATCACTATTCAGGCATCGGAATCGGTCATCTGTACTATTTCCTGGAAGATGTATTTCCTCGACAGACGAATGGATTCAAAATTCTGAGGACTCCTAGATTCTTGTAATTGCGTTTTACTGACGATTTTATATAATGATGAATGATTATTATTTGTGCAGAAAAAAACTATTCGAAGCGCCAGCTCATGATCCAAACTATGAGCCAATAGATGATGCGAATAACCCCGGCGGTTTCATGTGGGGGGACGCGAGGAACGGCTGAGAATTATTGGGAACGGTGGTAGGAACGAGTCGGGTGCCTTGTGTGATTCATGTATATAAGTTGAGATGTTCTAACCACTTTATTTTCGCTACGTTATTTACTGGTTTGTTTTTAAATATATATAGCTATATATATTTGCAATTTTGTTGTCTTTTGATTTCGTTTTGTGGGGATTATTGATTTCACTTGTCAGTTATTTTGATGGGGTTTTGTCACCTATTGTTAAAGGCCATCAATTTAAGGCGCTTCATATAAAAACACAATTTGAAAATAAAATACCACGTGTTCCTTTTTGGTTACCCTTAATATCGAAATTATTCACTCCAATGCCGATCAAAAATCCTTTGAAGACTGCGTTGAGAAATGGCGTTCTGTAAACGAGGGATAATTTATCATCTTAACTCCATGTCCTATGATGATTCGATAGTTTCAGCTTTGGAGAAATATAAATAACGTGACAACCTTGGCACGAGCGTTGTGGATCAAGAATGAGAACCAGGCTGTTGATTATAATAACAAGCGGGAAAAGAGTGTGGAAATGTATTAGGGAAGAAATGGAGGAATGAGATAAAGTTGCATGTTTATAAAAGAAAATAACATTTATACCAAAAAACAAGAATGCGGATACCAGAAGGTAAAGGAAAGTAATGATAAAGAAACATTTATTGTTATCCTATGCATAATTAGAAAAGGGAATAAAATGCACCTGAAACAATAAGAGATTTAGTTAATGAGGTGAAAACAATATCAAATTCAAAGTTGTAACTACAAAAATGAAAGAGTAATAAAAAGTACTTCACGCACGACAACACTTTGACAAAATTTAATTGGATATTTGTAGCCTAATAAGAAAAACATTTAGCAAAAAAATATCTGTGCAATAATCGACTATTTTAGTAAAATACATTTGGCAAAAAGCGATCAATAAGTGAGATGAATAGAAAATTAAAAATATATTGTAAAAAACTGGATTCTAAAATTTGATTTATCCAAGGAACTACACGAAGACTGCAGTAATAATTCTAAGCAAATAGCTTTAAAAATATAGGTAAGATAGTCTAGATGATGGATAACAAGAAAATTGAATTATTTGAATTAAACAAATACATCCAATCCTGTTTTTACACGATAGATATGTTCCATGAACTACCGTGTAAAAAAAGACACACAGTAGCACAAAGACATGAGATAGGGTACACAATAAAAACTCCCACAAAAATTAATAATTTAAGAATCAAAATCAAGTTTTGTAGTTTAGTACATATATCCATACATATTTTATTAATTTAATTGACAAATATTACATACTATTTAATATATAGCTATTAAATTTTTAATACAGATTTAAAAAAAAATTCAGTCTTAGAAACAAAAATTTTAAAAAATCACATTGAACTGAAGTGTTGAAAATTTTTTAAGTAATGACGTAGGTCTATTGAATAATTTTGTGAGAATGAAGTGATGATGTAAACCTGTAATGATTATGATGATCTGAATTATATGATTTTAAAAGAAAACTGAGTTCTTAACCCTTTGAGGACCGGCTTTTTTTTAAATTTTTTTAAATTTTATTTTTTTTTTAAATATTTATTTATTTCATTAAAAACCGGAAAAAAAAATTAATTTTATAATTTTTAATATAAAATTTATTTACATGAATATAAATATTTTATAATATATTTTTTATAAAATATTGTTCAATACTGAATACAATACTGATAAATTATTGTTTCAAAGATGGATGGATAAACGCGAAGTATTCATGTTGTCCACAATTCATAGAAATGAACTAGTTGAATCAACAAAGACCAATTTCCAATCATTCGAAAAAACAATGAAGCCAAAAACAGTTATAGATTACAGTTTATTCATGGGTGGTGTGGATTATTCTGATATGAGAATGTCATTTTCAGAATGCGTTAGAAAGACTACCAAATGTTACAAAAAGTTCTTTTTTCACATCATTGATATGGTAGTACATAACGCTTATTGTATATACAGAGCGAAGAACAAGTCAAGAATCCAATTGGCTGATTTTAGACTGATATTGGTTAGACAATTGATAGAAAAATATGGATCTCAAAGAAGCGAACGAGTTGGAAGACCACCACTAAGCGAAAACCCACTTCATTTACGAGGAAGACACTTTCCTGATAAAATTCCAATAAATTCTGGTGATAATGGAAAGAAATTCTGTGTTGTTTGTTCAACTTCAAGTGATCGAAAAAGAACCACAATAATGTGTCAACTATGTGATGTTCCATTATGCATTGTACCATGTTTCAAAGATTATCACACAAAAGTAAATTTATAATAACCATATTTATTGATAAAAATAAAATAGTTTATTTTTCGATTGAATTGTTTGTCTTTTCTTATTTTTACATATTGATTCGTAGTTTTTAGAAAAAAAAATTCTTGAAAAAAATCATTCGTTTTGTTTAGTTTTATAAAAATACACACAGAAATGTGATTTTCATTATAGTTTGATTTATTTTAGTTTTTAGCTAATATTATGTAAACAGTGTGTTTTATGAAATTTTTTTATTTGAAAAAAAATTTTCTTTTTTAATTTTATATAAGAAAAACCACATTTGATATTTTTAGAACTAGTTTGCCACTATAGTGGCGGCCGGCCCTCAAAGGGTTAAATGTGTTGAAATTTTTCCGCCCCACAGCCAAACACATTGCAAGATAGTAAAATCTACATAATATTCGAGACGTGTAAGAGCAGGTGCATCCGCCAAAATTTCGTGTCCGTGATGAAAACTATAGGGGCAGAAGGAATATAGAGGACCAGTTTTTTGGCTGAACCTCTGTCATCCATCTCCTTAAAAATCGACCTAAAATCTCAATTACTTATCGGCTCAAAATCTCTTAAATCGAGTTGTCCGGTGGACACTCAAAAAATCATATTATCAACATAAATATGTTAAGATCAATATAAAGGGCGGTGAGAGTAGAAGTGTGCGAAATCTTGGATCAACCTTTTAATTTAACCCCCATAATAATCATCCTTTTAATTTAACCTCCGAAAATAAATAAATATAAGGTTAAAAGTCATCGTGGTCGGGCTCCTAGTAACAGAACTGATTCATTGTGTATAGGAGAGGTATATTATAATATTGAAAGAGCATTTGCAGTTACAATACCAGACAAGAAAGAAAGAACAATAGTCCCTATCATATGTAATCAAGTGGCCAATAATAGCGTAATATGGACAGATGAACATAAAGCGTACTTCAATCTTGATGAATACAGTTTTTATCATGGCAAGTTTGCCACAAGTATGGCTTTATAAATAAAAGGAATGGAATTGACTCTCAAGCTATCGAATCATTCCACAATGAATTAAAGTTAGAAATAAAACGAAGGAAAGGTGTTTTAACAGAAAAAAGACAGGATTTTCTTAATGAATTTTGTTATTATTTTAATAACAGAGCAGATTTTTTCAATGCAGTCTTGAATTTAATTAAACTTTGATTTTAAATATAATATTTAAATGTATCTTTGTTAATTTATATTGCAAAATATAAATAAATTTTAAAATATTAATATTTATTAAATTATTTGATAATTAATTTATTTTATATCTTATTAATAAAATTTTATTATTTTTCATCCTTTTAACTTAACCCCATTTAATGCAATGATAAAATTTTTTATTGATATTAATATAACATAATCGCTTGTTTTAGTAATAAACATTTAAATAGTACACCTAATTTTATAAGTAAACTTATCAATAGGAATATCATTCGTTTTTCCTTAAATTTACAGGTAGTCCCCGACTTACGACCGCTCGACTTACGACCATCCGCACTTACGACCAATTTTTTTTTCAATTTTTTCATAGAAAATGATTAAAATAGTTTCGTAGTCTTCCCTATAATATGTATATATTTCTTATTATGTATTTTTGTTTTGTTACATATATAATATGTGTTATTAGTACACATTTAATATATATTTTTGGGTTATTATTTCATTTTATAAATTTTAATAAAGTTTTCATTATATGAATTTTCGGTAGTTTCATTTCCCCTGATCCTAAAAGTTAGTAGTACAGTATATAATATTTTTCTTTAGTTATTCATGATGAAACTCGACTTACGACTTAATCGACTTACGACCGATGACTAGGAACCTATCTCGGTCGTAAGTGGGGGACTACCTGTATCTTAAATAAATAAGATCAAAAATTAATGAATAAGTTGTTTAGATAAAGTCAAATAAGTTAACTAAACTCTCGTTAGTAAAGCAGTTCGAGTTATCAAAAACTATGAGATAGGAATGAATAAGTACCGTTAATAATTTCAGTTTTTCCGTGTATTAAAAATAATCCAGTGAGATGGCATTAATAAGAAATATAAGATGAATTAAATTTTTCAACCGTATTTCACGACAATGTATTAAAGAATAAGTCCAACATTCAAAATAACTACATCACATAACTTGTAATTAAAACCGTGTAGAATAGAACAGTGAAATAGACAAAGAGATTCCACAAACACCCACAAATAAACTTCAAGACATCGTTTATTATACCAACTGACTCCAACCGAAGTAGCAGCGAGGTTGAGGAATTTTCTATGTCACATAAAGCCCTTTTACCAGATTTGGTCGAATCACAGTAAGATTTCATAAGATTTCATCACTTCACCAACCGAGAGCCAAGTTTGAGGATTGCAATTACTTTGACCAAGATTCATGTGAGATCCAACCAGCACCATCCGGTATAGTCTGTGAGTGAAAATAAACTCAAATAAAAAGACAGGAGCATTTCCAATAACTTACTTACATACTGACATCGTGCGACTGAATTTCGACCCCCGTTTAACGCATCATTCGAGATTTGATGTTTCATCCAACCTTCGAGACATTGGTACAACTGAGAGGTTAATGGTTTATGACCTTGACCCTCAACATACAAATGTCATCTCCCTCCAATGGTTACCCGTTGCTAGGCAACGTTGTAACTGTAGCCATAGGTTATGAGACCTCCCAAGGTGAGCTCTGTTTCCAGAACTGCTAAGGCCCGGCTTCATAATGGGTCCAACGAATTGCGGATAGAAGACGTGTGCTCGATTTCCGTACTGTCTCTCTTTCGTTCTAGGTGAAGCTAATTATAAATATCTGGTTAGCCTCTCTCAAGGCATCCAATTTTTGATAGATTTTCTTGACTCTTGTTGACTCAAACCATGTAGATTTGAGCCTCTGCGCCAATCGTTGAGCGAGTGAAGTCTCTAGTACGGTGAAATATCCCGAGTCCTCTTGGCAGGAGTCCGACACTGAATCCAAAAGCAAATTTAAAAAAATGAAATCGGAGTTTGTTGTATCTGACACTTGTTCATATGGACGTCGATTATTACTGCTAAAAATTATACCATGTATCAAAAATATAAAAGAAAATATTAGAAATTTCTGGTAGTTAAGATAATTTACATTGTCCGTGATTAAAATACTATCTATAAAATATGAGATTTTAAAAATAACCATTTATTTAAAATCTTGGTTATGATAATGTAAGTGAGGTTTAACTCTAACGCTGGATTTATTCATTTTCATTTTAATTATTCAAATCCTTGTTGATGATACGCTGAACAAAATTTTCATCGAAATCGTACCAGTACCTGTTAGATAATTCAGTTTATTGCACTCCTTACATATATCTAATTCCATTTTTAGGAACAGCGTTCTATGAAAGTAGGTAGATGTGTCCCATCTGGCCCACTTATTGGTACCCGCCCCTGACAAAAACAAAACAAACTAAAATATAATGTAAACACAAAAAATTACAAATTCTCCGAGTAGAATTTGAAAAAGATGGGGAACTCAAAGTAGTTAGTATATCAAATCGCGCTGCTTCAGTGACTACAACTTTCCTTGATGAGGGTGTAAAGAAAATAAATGAAAAGATTGTTGAACGAACAGAATTAGGAAGTAGTTGGAAAATAAACCGAATACTAGAAGTAAATTTCAAGGTAACCAAAGTTTCGAATATATCTAGGTTATCTGGACATAGTTATATTCCAACACCTAAAGCTCTAATAGGTAAAAGAGCAATAGTTAACGTACAAAATACCGATAATTTATGTTTCATATATAGTGTTTTGGCTGTATTGAAATCGGATAAAATCAAGAAACATAGAGATAGACCAAGAAAATATTTACCGTATATGAATGACTTGGTATACGATACTAACGATATGCCAATGAAACTGTGTGATATTCCAATTTTTGAAAAGAAAAATCCTGGTTTAGCAATTAATGTAATGATTTATAATAACGAAAATTTTGAGGATAGAGAAGAACTTATAATGAAGCATCCATATTTAAATATAATTCAAAGAACAAAAGTAACTGGAGTGGATCCAATTTATTTATTATTGATAAAGGAGGGTGAAAAATATCATTATACAGCAGTAACTAATTTACAATCCTTGATGAATTGTCATAAAAACAATGATTGTAATGTTCGAATTCGTTGCAAATGGTGTGAAAATTGTTTAAATGGATTTCGTAAGCCAAAATCCTTTGAAAAACACCAAGAGTTATGTAAGAAAAATCAGTTTGGTACTATGTTATATACATTACCAAAAGATAAAGATAAATATTTGGAGTTCAAAAACTGGTCAAAAACTATAACACCTCCTTTCGTTATCTATGCAGATTTTGAATCTATTTTACCAAAAGATGACATTTATTTTCAAAAACATTTGCCAATTTCTGCTGGACTCTTATTAATCAACAACTTCACTGGTATGACAAGTTACCATCATTTCATTGGTCAAAACTGTGTTTATGAATTTCTGAAGAAGGTTTCAGATATAGGAACAAACATTGTGCTACCATATTATAAAGAAAATGGGAAAAAGCTAATGTTACCACTTACTTTTGACGAAGAATATTCATTTGATAATTGTGAATATTGTTATTTGTGCAATAAGAATATAGTAGATAAGGTTAGAGACCATGACCATTTTACAGGAAAATATATTGGTCCAGTATGTAAAAGTTGTAATGTTAATAGGAGCATCAAAGAATTATTACCTGTAGTGTTTCATAATTTACGTGGGTATGACTTACATCATATCCTTAAGTATGGAATAAATCAATTTCACAATTGGAACTTATCATGTATTCCAATTAGCAGTGAAAAATTCTTATCCCTTATGGTATATGTTGGTAAGCTTAGAATACGTTTTATCGATTTTTACCAGTTTGTTAATGACTCATTAGCTAGGGCTGTGAAAACTTTGACTAGTTTACCATTAACAAAATCTGTTTTTACTGGTACCATTGTTAATGAAAAAGGTATTTTTCCGTACAACTTTGCCACTAGTTTAGAGGTCCTTGAAAATACTTATGAACTGCCTCCAATCTGGGAAGGAGTGAGTGAAGTTGAATATAAGAAAGCTCAATTAATTTGGACTGAAACTAAATGTGTAAATTTACTTGACTATATGATGATATACTTGAAACTCGATTGCTTTCTTATAGCTGACTTTTTCCAACAATTTCGGGCGAAATCTATAGCTCATAATAGTTTAGAGCCTTTAAATTATTTTGGTATTCCTTGAATGTCTTGGAGTTCTGCGTTAATAACTTTAGATAAACCCATTGAACTATTGCAAGACATGGAAATTTATAATTTCTATGAGGGTGGTATTCGTGGAGGTCTTACTTTTGTTAATAAACACTTTGTAAAAACTGATGAAACCACTGAGTTGCTTTATATAGATATTAATAATTTATATGGTTGGGCTTTAAGTCAACCTTTACCTTGTGGCAAATTCAGTTGGATACTTGATGGTTTTGATTCAATATTATCTGATTGTTTGACTTTGAATCTTGAATCTTTGTCATATGGGTATACTCTTGAAGTTGATCTTGAAATTCCTTCTGTACTTCACGATAAGTTAGACGACTTTCCTATTGCTGCTGAGAAAATGAAACCTGAGGGATCTAAGGTTGAAAAATTGTTATTGACTCATTACCAAAAAAAGAATTATGTAATTTATAGGCGATTATTAAAATTATACTTGTCTCTTGGTGTTAAAGTGACACATGTTAATCGCGGAGTAAGATTCAAACAGTCTCCTATTTTTAAAAATTACATTGATACCAATACAGAGTTAAGAGCAAAAAGTACAAACACACTAGATAAAAATTATTATAAGTTGTTAAATAACAGTTTGTATGGTAAAACTGTCGAAAACCTGAAAAAAAGAATGAATTTAAGATTATGTAATACAGAAAAGAAGATTATTACATATGCTTCTAAACCAACCTTTCAAAGAAGTATCAAAATTGCTAATGATCTAATTGCTTCTTTGTTAAATCCTGACTCAGTATGTTTAGATCGACCAAGTTATATAGGACAGTCAGTGCTTGACTTGTCGAAACTTCGAATGTATGAGCTTCAGTATAAGGACTTGGAAAAATATCGACAACAATTTAATTGTGATATTAATATAGTTGCTGGAGATACAGACTCTTTCTTCTTGGAGATTAAAAATTGTAAACTAGATATTCTTTTGTCTGAAATGGTTAAGGATAATCTTTTGGATACATCTAATTACCCTTCTACTCATCCACTTTATTCTAAAAAACTTGATTCGGTCATTGGAAAATTTAAGGACGAAAGTAAGGGAGAAGGTTATGACGAATGGGTTTTCCTTCGACTCAAATGTTATAGTTTGTTAGGTAAATCTTCTTGTCTAAAAGCTAAGGGAGTCACATTAAAGGATACCGATCTAACTCATAAATCTTATAAAGAGTGTTATGAGAAAAACTCCACCTTTTCTGTACCTCAATTTCGTATTGGTACAAACAATCATCAACTTTATAGTTTTAAAACTTCAAAGGTTGCACTAACAAACAAAGAGGATAAAAGGGTTTGGGTAGAAAAGAATGTAAGTCTGGCATACGGTCATTATATGATTGAGACTGAAAATGAATAAAGTTAATAATTTTCCACATGATTATCCGACAGCACGTCCGACAGCACGTCCAACAGCACATCCAACAGCCTATCAAACAGATCATGTAACAGCTCAGCCAACTGTTTATTGAATTAATAAATGTATACCTATATAAGTTCTTGTTCTTATTCATTATTTTGTAATTTTTTGTGTTTACATTATATTTTAGTTTGTTTTGTTTTTGTCAGGGGGAGTACCAAAAAGTGGGCCAGATGGGACACATCTACCTACTACTGTAGACAAATAACCGAGTACTGTACAACTCTCTATATACATACTAGGCATTGAATAATTTACTTATTCATTAAAATGTCATATTTAAATAATATTTACTCTTTGAACACCGATATTCAACCAACTTAACCCACTTAAAAATATAATT
Organism: Schmidtea mediterranea; assembly: GCA_022537955.1. NCBI lineage: Eukaryota > Metazoa > Platyhelminthes > Tricladida > Dugesiidae > Schmidtea > Schmidtea mediterranea. The sequence continues at coordinate 53,664,431 of CM039680.1, read as the reverse complement.
TTCTCTCAATCATTTCCCTTTAAAATAGTTGATTATTCACACACTCACAATATGTTATCAGTAACTAGTTACCGAACATATTAATATCAAAAATTGTTTACTCACTAAGAAATCTTTAAATAAAAGCACATAAAAATTTGAACAATCAAATGAAATACAATTTCAATTACAAATTTTATTAACTTCTCCACTCTTTTATCAATCATTGATGTTTCCAAATTGTTTGGTTGCTTAGTTACCTGATTGCTATCAAGAAACTATTAATCATTGAAGCCCAATCAAGTGTTGTATTTTTTCTGAATAAAATTTATTACTTTACAAGTCTTGTATGTGATTTATTGACATTTTGTAAAACTTAGTTAAAAGACTTTGAATTTTTGTATTATTTTTGTAATATTTTTAATTGCGTCCAACAATGAACAATTACTTAAAGTTATTTTCAAAGATAAATGTCAACCTTTTCATTTAATTTTCGCACGTCCCTAAATAAATTAATTGCTAACTCATCAAATAATTACTTAAATTTATTTTTATAGATTTTCTGATCTTTTCACCCCCAACTCTTATTGTTTACGGAATGATAAATTAATTAGTAAGTACAAATAGTGGTTAATCTAATTGCTAGTGAAAAGAAACTTGATTAGAAAAATATTCTTAAATTAATTTCTCAAAACATATATTACTTTCATTGTACATGGAATAAATTTTCATACATTTATTGAAAATGATTCAACTCTTAAAATTATTAACTCAAAGATGCTAAAGGTTTGAATAAAACTGATATAAAAAAAATAATATCTACCACATTACTAGAAATTAAAGGATTATCAACCTACCACTAAATAAGTTGAATTTCTAACAAAGCTTAAAAAACTACACGTAACAGGTACTTATAGATACCGATAAAATCTACTAAAAATCTAAATATGTATGTTTAATTATTGTAAAAAAAATTATGATTATCATGTGATTAGAATTTGATTAAAGTTGTGAGAAATATTTTAAGTTGTTAAATTTTAAATAAAACTGCTTAATTTGTAAATAATGTTAGTACTTTGAAGAAATTTTAAAATAAGACCTTCAGCAAATTGGTAAGAAAATAGTAGTTATTGAGTAATACTTATTAAAATTACTAAAGTTTTATAATTTTTGACAAGTCTTGATATATCTTTAATAAAATTTGTTAGTACTTTGAATAAAATATTTTAAAAAAAGTTTCAACACAGTAGCAAATTGTAAAGAAAATAGTACTTATCAATAAATTAAATTAACTGAGTTGTAAAATAATTGAAAAAATTTGTTAGATTTTTTAAAATTTTAAGATTGTTAGGTGATTGTTCTAGATACTTGATGAATGAAAATTAATTGTACAATTTCTCTTCATTCGTAGAAATAATCATATATATTTAAATTATTCAGAAAATTGTCAATAACAACATAAGTAATGGGTAACATAGATTTTTTAAATACTAGTCATTTTTAATTAAATTACAAATAATAAAATCAAATAAATACTTGAATACAAATAATTACATGAATCAAACATTTTCTTAGAACCGAACACGTATAGTATATTTTATTCAGATTCCAATAATATCATTAAAATTAACCAAAATCTTACTGATATATTTTGATAACCCTTACTCTCAACCAATCATTTCTCTTTAAATGACAATAATCCCAGCTATATTCATTATTTTTGATAAAAATCACCGACTTATTTCGTTATTGAACCGAATAAGTTTCTAGAAATCCTCTTAAAATAAATTTCATCTCTCGGCCAATCATTTGCCTTTAAAATATAATAAAATTTACTCTAAACCAATCATTTCTCTTTAAATGACAATATTTCCTGCTATATTCATTATTTTCATAAAAACACCGATTTATATCGATATTCAACCGAATAAATTTCTTGAAATTACCTTAAAATAAATTCATATCCTGACCAATCATTTCCCTTTAAAATAACAAAATTCAACTGACACAACCTCTTAAAAATATCAACAAATCGATAATTTCCCCTTAAAAGATCATAAATTATCTTCTAAACCGATCATTACCCCTAAAATAAAATTTACTCTCAACCAATCATTTCTCTTTAAATGACAAAATTCCCAGCTATATTCATTATTTTCATAAAAAATCACCGACATATCGATATTCAACCGAATAAATTTCTTGAAATTCCCTTAAAATAAAATTCATCTCTTGACGAATCAAATTGCCTTAAAATTATCATAAATTCTTTCTTAACCAATCATTTCTCTTTAAATGACAATATTTCCAACTATATTCATTATTTTCATAAAAAATCACTGACATCGATATTCAACCGAATAAATTTCTTGATATTCCCTTAAAATAAAATTCATCTCTTGACCAATCAAATTACCTTAAAATTATCATAAATTCTCTCTTAACCAATCATTTCTCTTTGAATGACAATATTTCCAGCTATATTCATTATTTTTATAAAAATCACCGACTTATATCGATATTCAACCGAATAAATTTCTTGATATTCCTTTAAAATAAAACTCATTTCTTGACCAATCAAATTACCTTAAAATTATCATAAATTCTCTCTTAACTAATCATTTCTCTTTGAATGACAATATTTCCAGCTATATTCATTATTTTTATAAAAATCACCGACTTAAATCGATATTCAACCGAATAAATTTCTTAAAATCCCCTTCAAATAAAATCCATATCATGACCAATTATTTCCCCTTAAAAGATCTAAATTCTCTTCTTAATCAATCATTTCTCTTTAAATGACAATATTTCCACTCTCACAAAAGATTTACACACATATTGATATCTATCTGAACAAAGCCCCCTAAAAATATTATAAATTACTCTTATATTCTCCATATAGAAAATATTTACCCTTTGAACACAGATATTCAATCAACTCAACCCCCTTAAAAATGACAACAAACGTGTTCTTAATCGAGTATTTCCCCTTAAAATATCATAAAATTTCCTCTTAACCAATCATTTCCCTTCAAATGACATTTTCCCCAATTTTTTGTAAAAACCTACAAGGTAAAATTTCTTTAGAAATCTATATTTAACCGAATAAGATCCTTAAAAATCCATCATTCCTATAATATTTACTATACGTATTTAACCAATCAAATTCCCTTAAAATTATCATAATAATCTGAATTTTACCAATAAAAATAAATTTTCTTTAAAGTATTACATAATTGTTATCGATACCCAACATTTTCCGTCGAAAATCACCACAATTTGATTCTGGCAACAAATTCTATCAAATAAAAAATTCATTAAAAATGACTAAAATTGAATAAAGTTTATGTTACCCACATAAATTAAATTTCACTAAATTATTGTAAAATCATAAAATATATATCATGTTGCTCAAATAATTAAAATTAATCAATAAATCAAGTATAAATTCAATAAAAATTACCAGTCAACCCAACGATTTTCATATGTATACTTATAACCATACTGAGCATCATCTTAAAAATCTCTAAATTTTACTACTTTTGTGATTGATATCCAGGAAATCAATAAAATGGAAAATGCAAATAATTAATTGATCATCCTTTTTTTACTGTAAAATCAATTAAACTTTTAGGTTTCACTAAAATATTTTTATAAATCAACTGATTTAATCAACTTTTTAAATAGATCATAAAATTAAAATTAAAATATCATTTACCATTCAAAATCTATCTGTCAAATTTGAATCTAATTGGTAAATAATTATCATAAATATATGTTTCATAAACATTTTGTTCCTAAAATAAACTTTTATTTAAAATAATCCTAAAATCAAGTCAAATCTAATAAATTATCGAGAAATTAACTGTTTCTAAAATTATAGATTTATCCTCATTTCTTCAATAATTTTATTAAAAACATAATCAAACCCTAAATCCATTAAAATTCAACAGAAAACCATAAAATTCACAAAAATGATTAAAGTTTACTAAAATAAATACCTTGTAAAACTAGATATTATTAAAATTATCATAAAATTCCCCTAAAAGCCCTAATTGATTTACATAGACTAAAATTATTTTGTTTTTGTCGAGTACAACCTAATCTATTGAAGGGTGAAATTAAATTTATTAAAAGTTAATTAAATTTTCATTGAAAATGAACAGTCAATAATAAGACAACAAATGGAATTTTAATTAGTAGAGATTGTATTCTATAAAGAAAACACCGTAAATAATCACTAAAAAAATCCCCTCCCCCTATATATTATGCAATGGTGTGTGGTCCCAGTGTGCCCCTAACTACCTACTTTCAGCGATCGTTTTTTCTCATGGTTTTTCCTGTTTTTAGTTTCCCATTTAATAACATAATCTTGGTTGGCTTTTGTTATCTCTTTTAGCCGACTGAATTCATCTTTCCAGTAATCTTCTAGTACTCCATGTACTTCACACTACACTGCTCGTCTTTTTTTCTCATCCATGATGCCTTGTTCGATTCTAAGGAGGGTCGTTTTTGTCTTTGAGTTCTCTTCTCGTTGCTTTCATTTGTTTCTGGATTTGATAATTTAGATGGGTCATTCTTTCAATTTCTGATTGTTGTTCCTGAATTTTTGACGCAATCTTTCTTCTTCTTGCATTCAACGTCTTCGATAAAAGTTTAAGGGATTTTCATCCAAAAGTTTATTTGTTCCGGGTAATAAAGTTGTTATCAATTTATTAAGATCTCTTTGGAATTGCTCTACTTCCATCGCTTCACTTTCAAGTCTCTCAGTTGGGTTCCAATAATTCATTTTTTCTATAAATATTATTTCATCAATCTCATTAAATTTCCATCTTCGTTTTTTATAAAAAATTTCTCATCAATCATCAATTTTATAAACATTTTTGTTAATATATATATACATTTATTTTGGCTTTTGGTTTTTTTTATACTTTACTTTTTTTAAAATTTTGTACATTTATATCTGTTTATGCCTTACACCCAAGTTTTCATCTTGTTCGGCGAAACCTTCATCCTTTCTCATTGATGCTATTGGGTATAATCGTAGCAGCATCAATGGAGGTCTATTTCTGAGATGTGTTACTTCTGTCGGGAGTTCTACTGAGATTTCCAATGATTCAGCCAACAGACGTGCTAGATAATCTGCATTTTCTGTAATGCTTTCGATTTGAGTTTCCAGTACTTTGGTCTTTTCTTTGAGATTCTATTGGCATCGATCGTAGTGTTTTTTTCTTAACTTCAACCACCTGTAGATTTTATTGGGTCATTTTGCGCTGAATATGTTTGGTTTTCTCTGTTATTATCAGTTATTGTTCCATTTCTACATCTTTCCGAGTGCACATGATTTGTAATTTATTCATGTCTTATATCGCCTATTTTAGTTCTGACTTTAGCTATTATATGTCTTGATCGTTTTCTCTTATTTGGTTTTCCTTTTTCGCACTTTCTTTTTCATATTTTCGAATCATCTTGCTTTATCCTTTCACAAATGTCTGACTGCGTTAGTTCCATTTCTCCTTGAGTTCTACCATTTTTTCTAAGTTTTTAATTTTTATTTCTTGATATTCGACTTCTTCTCAAAGTATGTAATCATTTTTCTCCATAATATTCATTGGCAACTGTTTCATCTCTTCTTGAATCTTTTTGCACTGTGTTTTCCAATTTCGTGCTACGGTATTATGATTCAACTATTATACATCAATATCTAGATGTTATTAGGAATTTTATTATTGTTATTTACAGGGTGATACAAAGAGACTTAGCTTCAACCATAGGGTTTTAGTATTTCGATTTTCTGATTTATTTTTATTTACAATTTCTCAAGCTTTTTACAATATTTATACAAAATTGTTCATAGTTTGTTATTGACTACCTTCAGTAGAGACAGGCTCTTTCTCGAGTACGGGAGGATTTTCCATTCGCTCATACCACACTAAAATTTCATTTGTCTACTCTCTTTTTAGCCTTCTAATTTCCATGGCTTGCCATTATCTCATAGCTAAGTCTCTTTGCAGGACCAATTCAAAAAAATTTTGTTGTTACTGCTCTCTAATTAAAATATATATCATATTTTTTTTATTTATTGTTTTGGTCAATATAATTTGAGATTGCACCCATTGCTTTCTGGATTGATTTGCTATACGCGTCCGGAGATCACACTGTGTTCTTCAATATTTCGTACATCATATTTTCGGATATTGAAATTGAATAAATCCTGAACTTTTTTCGTTAACGATTCAACTATTATTTATTTTTTTACGTCACTGTAACGACATTAATACTTTTAGCTTGATCGCCAGTTGTAACTTTAATATCTTCCATTTTAAAATTCGAAATTCCCAATAATCAATTTATTATTAAAACAACAGATATTTATTAATATCGTAACTTGAAGTTTTAAACTAAATGATACAAGAGATGTTTAGTCGACAGTATATTGTAACAGTCCTAGCAAAACTTGAATTGTGGACATCAATTTTCTAGGAACACCCCGTCAGAGGGTAGATTATCTACGATAAGGTTAACACAGATTTCTGGGTGTTAATCGATCGCTGATAAAATTTGTGAAACCCTTGTCTTGGTAGAGCGAAGCTACTGATCATTTGGGATGCAGCTCGAGGACAGTTTTCTTGTAAAGAAATTAATCCATATTGTTATTTATAATAAATATTTGAAAAATATAGTTACAATTGGTTATTCACATGAAATCTTTTGGAGTCAGATATTCGATTGTTCTAGTCGTATAGGTCACATACGATCCTAACAGCTTGACGAAGTTTTCAAATCAGGAGCACCTATTGATGGCAAGATGGATGTGCTTTTTCTTTTTTCATTAATATTCTGATTTTAAGTTATGATTTAAATTATTTTATAATTAAATGTATAAGACTATGCTACATCCAAAAATTATATATTTGATCAACGATATATTGAATTAACACGAATTCCTAGGTTAAGCATTAAACTATATGATCTTGCCCTGGATGATGTCAAATATATCTATAATGCGTGCGCCGATCTCGAAACATAGATTTTGAACGACATGTGATTCTCAGTTGATCTTAATTTCTGAATTCTCAATAAATAATAAAGACCTACCACAATGAAGCAACGTAAATTCCAGAAGGAAAGACAAGTTCCACACAAATGGGAAATTTTTCAATCAGTAAAATATTTCTGATGTTACAATAGAATTTTAATAGTATATCATCTACTAATTGATATCAAACTTAACCCCATAACATATTTATAAAATAATATAAATTTTGATAACTAATTCTTATAATATCTATTATGTTTAGGTGAATTATTTAATAAGATGTTTTACGTTCATAAGTATACGAAATAAGACTAAATGATCCAATTTAAAATATATTTTTATGCTATCAGTTGGTATGGCATTGGTTTCAAACAAATAACACTGTTATTTTTAGTTTTAACAACATGAGCAGAAGCTGGTTGAGCTGGCATTCTCTTCAATGGGATGAAAGTTCCAGTTTCCTTAGCTAGTCTTTTTATTTCATCGTTTTTCTTAACTCTGTTAAGAAAATCTTCACGGCATTTCGACTTTTTAACATGTTCAATTCTCACATTAATTTTCTTTGGAATAATACGGTTTCTGAGAAATCAATAATTATTTTAAAAATTAACTAAATGTTGACTTACCCAACACGTTTATTAACAATAACACCCAATGCATGTTGAGTAACATTGTAGACTCGACCAGTTCTTCCGTGATAGCATTTATGTGGCATACCCTTTTGAACTGAACCATCACCTTTTATATCAACATGATCTCCTCTTTTGTAAACGGTTAAGAATGTAGAAGTTGGTAAAGTTCCGTGTTTACGAAATTCTTTTTTGAAAAGATATCTGGTTCCACGTCGATAACCTTTAGTATTAACCATTCTATTTAATAAAATAAACTATATTTCTTTAAAATTTAATTCTTACTTTATTTAAAACTATTTATTTTAATTAAAACACAAAATTTAAACAACTTACCTTTATTTAATTTTAATAATTTTGGACCCAATTATTTTTATAATAAATTAAATGCTTTAAAATTTACTTTTGAATATAATAATTTTTTAAAATCATTTTTAGTCAAATAATTATGCTATTTATGCGATTTTTAGATAAGTAACTTAAATAAACATAATTCAACCCAGTATTTTGTTAATTAATCATGTATGTACTTAGATAAATTAACCTTTTAAATGCGTTTTTTAAGAAATTTTTTAACATTAGATTTACGTTCATTTGGCGGAATTACGATTAAAAATTAAGGAAGTATAAACATAATATATGTTTATATCAATAAAGAAACAAAAGTTAAGACGATTTTCAAAAAAAACTTAAGTTCAAATATCGGAATGTAGCTACACCTATAAATATAGATGCTTGTGTTTAGGGTCATCTTAAATCCGGTCGCTAGAGTTTTTCGCTGCTTCATAACTGACTCACAAACATCGAATAATTATTTTAATGTTTTGACCAGTGGTGGGTTACAGGGTTTCAAATCTTGCTTATCTTCCCGGTGACCCTAGTAACGCCATACAAAGTGATGCTGACCGCCACTTGGCACCCGTTGCTAGGCAACGTTGGTAATGTGTTCAAGTGGTGGATTGTCCGCAAAAATTGAGTACCATTGGCTAGTACTATAGTTGCTCGGACAACCCTCGGGTTCACGAGGTGTCGATAGAAGACCTATGCTCGCTTTGCTCTGTCCCTCATAACTCTTCAGGATTAGTTCTTAATTGACTGTGGAACGAATTGGCGGGGTGATAAAATGTTTATGACAATATTGGCAAACGACTATGTTGAAGTAATAATTCAACTAAGATTAAAACTATTCTATTCGATTCAAGCACATGTACAACAGTTACTACTGGACGTTTTGGGGTTGTGTTGCGCGACGTCGGGCACGTTCCTTACGTCCCGGTCGACGATGGTTGGTTGGAGTGATGGGTTGTTCTACCGGCTTGGTGGTTGTCTGTGGCAATTGTGTTGGAGCGAAGATGAGCGGGTAAGTTACCGCTTCACCTTCTCGGCATACCACTAGGGCGACTTCGAGTCCCCGAACCTGCGTGCGCAGACTCCGATTGAGCTGGCGTTCTTCGGCCCAGCCCTTTTGAGCTGCGGTGAGTCGTTGATAGAGTATCTTCGTCCGTTTAGGGTCTAAACAGGTCGCCTTGACCTGCTGCATCTCGCGAGTTAATTGCAGGACCTGACTGAGTAACTCTGCATTCGTCTGTCTCGCGCGGTCTAGTTCGGTCTGTAGGATCCGTAGAGAGGACATCACTGTAATTAAACGGGTTGTTACAACTTCAATTTATGATTAGTCTAATTCTTAATTTTATCAAACAAAATCGAAAATTAATTTCAGTTATATGAGAAGAAAACACACGCAGTTCTAATTATTATCGATCACTACATTAATTTGTCTCTATTGTTTCAATTGTCCGGGCAGTACCGCTCTAGGCTTCTTTTGAGGGCCTCTACAGTGTAGGGTCGCCTAGTGTCTCGAACTGGGCGGGGTGGATGGGCGACGGCGATCCGCCCGGCAAGGATGTCATCCATCACGTTTGCGAGATACATTCTTGCCTTGACTACTTGCAAGTCCACCCGCTCCTGCACCCGCTCCCACTGGGTGAGGAGGTCCTGCGCGTTGGAAAATATCTCGGCAGCTGGGTACTGTTGTCTATTGAGTCCCTCAGGGTCGTTATTCGGATCCGGCGCCCTCCGAGTGGCGGGGTACGGCCATTGTCTACGAGTTTTTCCGAACGTTCCTGTCCTCCTAGATGACTCCCTTTGGCGTGGCGTGTCGGTCGATTGGGTGTCCGTCCATTCTAGAGACATGTTTGGCTGAAAAACAATGTATTATGATCAACCACTGGTGTATGATGAACGATAGAATAAAGCGAATTATCTAAAGTGTGCGCGCGATTTGTTAACTGACTCGCTAGTGACTGAGTTATTGCTGTTGGGCTTACGTGTTGTTCGATATTATGTTGTTGGGACGAAGAAATTTAACGTTAGAATTAGTCTATATTAGAATTATCGTCAATATTAGGCTTAGGACTATTCACTGGTTTACCCAAGTTTCATGGTTACGGAGGGGTTTCCATTTATTTGCGAACCTTTCACGCCGTCAAAGTACCTAAATTCATGTTTTCTATTTATAGGGGCTTGACATGTTAACTTTTAATTCCAAACTTTTTTATTTTGTGATTTATTTAATCGGTTTCGAAGTTTTTCGAACTGACATCGTTATGTTAATTTAAGTGTACGTTAAATACGACGGAAATGCGCATCCACCCGAGATGATAAATATTTACGTTTACGGTGTCGATTAGGTCTATTGTACATCCAGGAAGTTACGCTGATCTGCCTAATTTGGCGGTATAATTTCCGGTCTACGGCTATTATTCGCGGATTAATCAGCTAAGTTGATATACTTCCGTTCGGTAAATCTATTATCCGGTTTTATTCAGTATTCTTTCTTTCTTAGAATTTCACAATTTCGAGGCTTGACCAGATTGACTATGGTAAGTTATCACTCAATTGATTTTAATACCTTTATCTATTGGATTTTTAGTATCGCATACGGGCTTCTGCTACGAATTATGGTGGACAACTTCTCTTATCGTTTGGATGATCTATCTACGAATGGTTGGAAATTATTTCAGTTCACATCTACGTCGATTGGCCGTAAGACTTATTTGTATTAAAGAAGATTATGTTTTCCTGATCTACTGGTTATATTATAAAGCTGTGTTCGTTCGTTTTATTTGTGTATTAGTTGACTTTCGAATATCGTGAATTATTTATTACGAAAATCCTCGTGATTTAAATCGCCTAGTTAATTCGATTTACCTGATTCCATCCCTAATTTCTCGTCGCTAAAATATGATCTGTGGCAAGTTGACCTATGGGTTCTTTACTGCTAATCGATGATCCTAATCAGAAGGTTACCGAATTTACCCATCTTCAATCGTAAATCCTTAATCAACTACCTCAAATGACAAGTTTAAATCATGAATTGCTTTATTTTAATGTTTACTTGATTTTTCGTCGTAACATATTAACAATTGGTGGTTATTGTAACTTCATTTCTCTGATTTTTCATTGAATTAAGTCGATGGTTCAAATGATTTCTATTCGTTTACTTCGGAAAATGGGATGAAGTTGATGGTAGTAGTAACTTTTATCTATGCTCGAACTATTAATTCCATTAAAATGAGCTTTATCTAATTTACCTACGACATGAAATTGATTTATTTGCTGAAACTGGCTGCAACTAATATAGCTAAACTATGAATTCAATTTATTCCTGGTGATCAGGTTCACCTAGTTTTATTACCTTGCTTTACTTCTAGAAATAGATTTTGGATCCGATCTATTCCCCTAAATAAGTTTATCTACTATAATTGAACTATAAATTTAAATTGCTGCTAACAATTATCATCCGCTAATGCAACTTTCTCATAAGTCCTACCTAACGGGTTGATTTACTTTTCATCTAAATTGTTTAAAGCTTCACTTACATTTTGGGTACGTCTCGCAATCAGTTTCGTTTAAAACGTGAATTTGATTTACTATTATTATCACTAGAATTGTTTAATCTCTTTGAACCATTGACCTTTGTCGTAGTATTGGGTTTTATTTAGATCAGAGGTTTAAATTGACAATAAGTTTTTTCACGGAAATTCGTTATATCAATGATTTTAACTCAATTTATTACACTACCCTTCATAAGTTCTATTTTATCCCGTTTACTGAATCAAGGAGTTAGTTTAGATTGAACCGTGAGTCACTTAAATTTTCAATAGTTATTTGATTTAAATCCACATTAATTAAGGGAATATTTATTTTTAATGGAAAAGAAAATCTTTTAACTTTTGTATAAATTCAATTTAAGGGACTCACTGAACTACTTACGATGTCCATATTTTGATTTTCAATGACATAAGTTGATCTAATATTAATTCATTTCTAAACATCAATTTAATTTATTTATACCAATGATTTCAATTGATTTATCCCCGTACCCTTTCCCTTTAATAGATCTTAAGCGCCTTTGTGTTTATATTATAGTTATTGAGTGCCCACTGGACTACTCGGTGTGATGATTTTAAGCCGTTTGTAATTTAATTTTAGGTCGATTTTACAGAATTGAGAAGCGAGGAAGCAGCCAGAGGCTTCTTCCTTATTTCTCGCTTCAGCTATAGGGATAAATATTGACGTTACGACCGCTGCGTTGCGCACGCTGAGTCTTCACGGGTGCATATCATTGGCGATTTTCCACGCTCTTACATGCCTCTGCACTATGTTGATTTTACTATCTTGCGTGATGTGTCGGCTGTGGGCCGGAAAAATTTCGACATTGACAATTTATAAAAAAACATTTTAAATAAGTTATGTATATTCATAATATTTATTAATTATAAAACAATAAATTTACCCATGATAACCATTCCATAAAAAACATCAAATCATAGTACAAAATGACATAAATACCTCTCTCCCCACGCCAACGCCGAGCAGAGCTCCATTGAGATGCTAGGACGTGACGTGGAAAGAGGGTTCCACCATAAATAATTCTCACCTAAAGATTGATCCGACAATAGATTTAAAAGAACTAATATTTAAAATCAAGTTTCGATTCAAACTGGTGTTTTAGTTTTTAAAATGGTTCTAACAATTTCAAAAAATGGTTAAGTGGTTTGAAAAATGGTTAAGTTAAATGTGAAAATGGATCAGTATATATACCTAATTTTATGACGTGTGAAATTTGATGCAGTAAAACAAAATTCGACCTTGTTCTTTTCTGGCAAATTCTATTATTTATTTTTATTATTTTTCGATTTATTTTTATAATTTTCTATTTATAATTTTTTATTGAATTATTGCTAATTCAATTTTTCGATTTAAATTTCACTTTAATGAACTTTAATTGATTTTTTTCAATTTCGTCGAATTTGTCGTGTTTTCTTGTTGTATTTGTGTAGGTATCGTGCGGATCTTGGTGCATTTTGTTAATATTTTAATTTATTTTTATGTTTATTAATTTTATATTTAATTCTTTTATTTCTCAGATTTTATCGGGTTTACTTGGTGTTTCAGAGGGTTTATTTAAATTGCGTGTTATTTTTGCGTGTGTGTTTCTGATCCATTTAAACATTTCTCAAGGCCGTTTACGTTCTGGCCCAACACCAGCATTACCTCCCTTGACAACCCTATTGATACTATATAAAAAATGGGTTGACGAGCTTTATTTCTAGAATTACTTCGCACTGAACTTTCTTTAAATGTGTTTCTGTAAACGGATTGAAGGATTTACGCCGCCTTAATTTTCGAATTCTATCAGATCAAGTTATTGGCTAGCTTTACTTAATATCAATATCAAGCTACCGAGTTACTTTAAAAATGTATATTCTTTTGAGAATTAAGTATTATTGCTTTATAAATTCAAATTTCAATACAAGATATACATAATACATTTATTCCCGATCATAAGCAATTTACAAATTTATATAAAATTTAACGCGTATTCTGTTAAATAATGGTGGGTTTCTGGGTGTTGAATTTTGAACTTTATGGTTGTTATCCAGACACCATATAAAACATTTTTCGCTTAACACTCGGCACCCACTGCGAAGCAACATTGGAACTGTGTCCGAGTGGGTGGTCGTCTACAAAAAGTGGGCTATATTGCTATTGCCATAATTGGTTAGGCGACCCAATAAAACAGTTTTATAACACCTTTTACGGACATCCGTTCACAACGAAGTAGAACCCTCCGAATGATTAAAACAGTGGTGCATGGATTGATTGATGTATGACGCATGATCATGATTACAACGTTAAAATCCATCATTGACGTCTCCCATCTTCAAACACATTCAACAGAACTACATTTCCCAGTTATTATATTCATTCATCTTACACCATGACACCGAGTCAAATTAATATGAAACACGCATTATTTTCAATACAATGAAATCAAGAGTTGCACCGTTCTCCTCTAAATGTTAAGGTCAGTATCTGTAAACCTTTGTTGATTCCTACTGCCTTAGGTATGCCCTATTGTTGGAATTTTTAGATTGCGCTTCTTAGGGCCTTGCAAGTGCAGAAGGTGGGTCGGCACAATGACCATGGAATATCTTCAAAGTTGGGTTGTCTAGTTTGAAAGAGACTCCTTAACCCGGATCGGTGTAGTTCGAGTTTGGTATTCTGCCATATGCTATGTTGGCATTCATCAGATTCAGGCGTTTCGCACCACCATTGCATGTCTAGAAACTATCATCTCGGCTTCTTCAGCTAGATGTAAAGCAAATCCAGCTCTTTGCATAGCTTTTCGGGCTGGATTTCACCCGGTTCTCTTTATTTTGACACTCTGGACAATCCTACATCTTCATCAACTTGTGCATTTTAGATTAACTAATTTGGGTCGCAATCCGTTATGACGATATAACCCTGATTCCCTAGTACTTGACAAAATCGAGCTACGGAGTGGTAGGTAATTGAACTGATCTTCTGCAAGTATCTGAAATTGTCTGGTGCATAGAACTGGTCTTTGGATTACCTTAAAGAAGAAATATCTTACATAAACTTAATATAGAGAGCAGAAGTTGATGAAAAAGTTGGTTGCTGGGTATTAACTACAAAGCTGGTGTTTATATACGCTTTGCGAACTGCCATCTACAAAGAATTTACAAGAATCTTTCTATAATCGTGCGCTAAGTTCGTTGATCATCAGGCGTGCTTAGATCGAGTCCACTTAATCTTTATTCAATATATGGTCTTGCTGGTGTACTGGGTAGAATTAATTTTGTTTTAATCTGCTTATTTCGCTAACTCTTGACTTTTCTAGGGTAGATGCTATCTCACCCAGACGCCCCACAATTTTGACCTTACCACTATATACCCATGAGCAAGCTCATGCTGGTACTGTATATAGCAGCCGAGAGTCCACAAGCAGGTGAGCCCCATTTCTAAGACTACTCCTTGTGTTAATCTCGCTTTCAGGTTCCTGACTGCCGATAGAAGGACTTACGTCTACTTAACTCCTCTGACTCCCTCGACATTAATACGCACATTTCCCATCTTTTATCATTGATCCCATGTATGCGTTCGGGATAAAGTTTTCTCACGGTCTTTCCAGTTTATTGTTAAATATCGGTACAAATTATATATTTTGAGGCATAATTATTAAACCTAAGTACTTATTTATCCTTCAATAACTCAATTTATATAATATTAATTTTAATATCTAATTATTGATTCTTAAATAATATAATTCAGAAATTTCCTGAAGGGAAATCTTAATTAATAAGGTTTTCTATTCCTCTTTCTTTAATTATTAATTTTTGGTATTAAATCCTCTGAATTACTACGAAAAATTAAAATCATACTATCAACCTAGAACTTTGTTTTAAATTTGTAAAATTTTATCTTAAGTAACATGTGGTAATTTGAAATTTCATCTAAATTATTAAATACGCTGTTAGATCAGCTGTTTCTAGATTTAATAAAATTTTCTTTTTAATTCAAGGAAAAATAAAGTCATCCTAACACCCATATTTCATCTTTCATTTACAATTACTTTTTACTACTAAACTACTTATTACCAAAGGTTAAAATCAATTTTTACAAGAACTACAGTTATTCCCATTTCATCTTTCTGAGTTAAATAACCCTTTTCAATCATACCATTCGCAAACATTTGGCTCCATTATCATTATATCATACTCAGATAAAACTGTGAGCATCAATTCGATATTTATTTATGTAGAAAAATTAAAAGTTTCCAGAAAATTAACAATAATTACCAAAAATTTTATTTTTATTAAAATTTACAAGATTTATAAAAGAAATAAAACAAATTATAATTAAGATATAAATCTATTGTTAATCCAATACGACAGAAATTAATCGCCCTCGAAATCACGTTTTTCTTCGTCAATGTCAACGGGAAATTCCCGTTTTCGACCGAGATTTAATTTGTTAGACCCGACTTGGGGAACCGAGTGACAGAGCTCGTTCATCGGTCCAGTAGCCGACGGAAGTTGAGTATTGTGTGCTTTCTTCAATCCTTGACGGGGTGGTTAAGACTGGGGATACGCTCAAGCAAATTTGCAGTTCGTCCGTTTTGTCGGCACAGATTTGAGGTGTAGATTCTACAGGTTTCGACGGCTCAGGAATTTTTTCATCTGTCTTGACCAACTCTGGGTGTTGCTCGGCCACTCGGATTGCTGCTTCCTCGAGCACCTTGGCCTCATTTGCAACAATTGTTGCTCCTTCGGCTCGACGTCGTTCACGACGTCACCGGTTTTTGCTTGGGTTATGCTTCTTGCTCGTTTTGGGGGTTTGTGCTGGGCCAATTGAGCTTTTTTCTGGAATGTGATTTTCTGGTATTAGGTTTAGCTGTATGGCTAGATTTCGGCCGGCTATTCGCTTGGTCAATTCTGCCTCAGTAAAAGAAGCGATCAATACGACGCTCTGATAGTTGATAACTATCCTTTGAGCCAGATTTTCGGAGATTAGATCATCGCGACATCTCGTCAAGCGATGGATCTGCTGGTGTAATGCCTTTACGGCCTCCGGAGCGAACCAGGTACCCAAGGTACGTTCGTAGTCCGCAGCCAATTTATTATATCTTTGTTGGCATTCTATGTGGGAAGAATCGTCATTTTTGAGATTGGATTGTGTAGGTTTTCCTGGTTTTGACGGCGTAATTTTTGGGATGTTAACGGCAGTTAATACGCAACCGGCCACTCAATAGGTATCATATTATTTCCCTTTTCGTAATTATCGTCAGGTACCAGTTAACATCACTGGTCAATGAATACAAGATCATATGTGATAAAACATCACTAATATCCTCCTTTGTTATTCAAATCCTCATCCCTACTACATTGTCATCGTAACACTTATTGATCGATTACATTATATATGGTTCTCGCAAACTTTGTCCTTCCTGTTAGTGGCACTGATACCATTGATAACTAATTAAATAATCTATATGAATTTAATTATTTGTTACAGGTTTTAATATTTATTTGGGTAGATGCAATGACTTTATCGTCTAGTTACATCCTGAAAAAGTTGTATGACGTTCTTTCCCACTATTTGGACCTATCAAATATAGAGGATATTGGGCCAAGTAAGTGTCAAGTACTTCGGAATGGCGAATGGGAAGTTCTATCGAATATTTTCCATTTTATTAAAAAAAATATGGTTATTCCATTTGATTACGGCTTTAATACATACGTTATCATTAGTAAAATTTTTAAATTATTTTAAGCTTTATTTTTTCAACGTAGAGATTAATGTTATTGAAATTAAGTTGGTTACGCCATAGAAATGATTATCATTAAACCCTCAATTTTACTATTCCGAACGTTAAGGTTATTCATTTTCGACATAACAATGATTTCCGACTCTTTCCCACACTCACCTCCATTATCTGACCTTAAGGTAGCTATGTTGATATTAGAATATTACGAGTGCCCACTGGACTACTCGGTGTATATGATTTTGCGCCAATATATGATAAGAATTTTAGGTCGATTTTTCGGGAATTGGATGATGAAAAAATAGCCAAAAGAACGCCGGAACCTTCACGGGCACGAAATATTGGCGGATGAACCGCACTTACACATTTCTATAGGTATGTTGGATTTTAAAAGCTTACGGTGCTGTTTCGGCTGTGGGCCGGAAAAATTTCGACATAACGTAATATTCCTCTAAAGCATATATTTCATCGCATAACGTAGTTGGCATACATAACAACATTTCTCCATACGAGAGTCAAGTAGTACTTACTTGAAGTTGCTTGAACGCTGTATGGAAAAAGTTTTGAAATTGTCCAAAGGTTTCAACTTGACGTTGTGCTTTAGCTAGATTGAGTTTTTGTTGGTTAAAATTCTGTGAAAATGCTTGTTAAATTTACTGCGATAAAACAAAATTTTACCTTGAAGTTATTTGTATAATCTAACTCTAATTTTTATTATTTCTTGGTTTAATTTGACAATTCATTTCTTTAATTTTTAATTGAATTATTTCCAATTAAAATCATTTAATTTTACTTCTACTTTTCATTAACTCTTGATCTTTTAAATAAATTGTCGATTTTCGGTCAAATTTCTATGTTCCTTTGTTATTTCTATGTTTATTTCGTGCTGATCTTGGTGCATCTTGTTATTATTTTAATTTATTTTTACCATAATCGACACCATCCGAGAGCCGGTTCTCCTTGATTTTGTATTCGAAATATATTCATTTAAATTTTTCCTCTTGCTTAATTCATTGATAAATACAAATTCAATAGAAAATAAATAGCTCGAACCACACAAGACACATTCCGCCGACCTAAGAGCCATAATTAAAATACCACTATTTACGATGCATGAATTAATGTCGAGTTTCTATTATAGATATGAATCCATATCAAATCCTACAGCAGGAACTAATGCGGACGCGGGAAACAAATGCAGGGATTCACCAACAGATCCTACAGCTAACCAAGGAGGTCCAGCAAGTAAAAGCCATCTGGGTGGAGCCAGACAGGGTAAAACGCATTTACCAAAAAATGACAGTGGCACAGAAGGGTTGGGCTGAAGAGAAGCAACTCAACCAAAACCAGAAGACTCAAATTAGAGGCCTGGAGGTAGCGTTATCGGCGTGCCAAGAGGGCGCGGCGGTAACCTACCATTTAGTATTTGCTCCAGCACAATTGGCCTACTGGGATGCCACGGCCGTTGCGAAGCCTGCCACCAAGCCACCCCAACATTGGCCAGGGAGATCAGAGCGTGCCAAGAGTCGCGCCGCTCAAATGAATGATGAATAACTCTATAAAAATGATCCACTTGTTATTTAATAAAGAATGATGATTGATTTCCGAGATCTATATGACTCATACTGATAAAAATAGCGAATTTGAATTATAAATAAGTTAAATAATGAGTTAAATAGCACTAGGCACATCAGTGAGGGACCAGGAAAAGAAAAGCGCACATGAACCTTATATGTTGTTTTTACGAAAGCATCTTAAATGTCGAAATTTTTCTGGCCCACAGCCACACAACATACAAGATATTAAAATATTACATAACTAGTCACGCTGTGTAAGTGCGGTCTCTCCGCCTATAGCGTGTGCCCGTGAGAATTCCGTCGTGCGCAACGACGGCCTCGAACGTAAATATCATATTCGTTTATAGGGGCGGTGGAAGATCGAGAACTAGTCTTTTGGCTGGCTCTCTTTCGCCAATCTCGCGAAAAATCAACCAAAAATCAAATATACAAATCGGCTAAACTGATTACACCGAGCACTCCAGTGGACACTCGTAAAATCTAATATGAACACAAGTTCCTTAGGATCAAATTGAGAGGTTCGGTGAGGTGGAAACTCGATATCGATGTTACGAAAATAACTAAATCTATTAAAACTGTCGAATGTAATTAAAGGTATTAAAGCTGACGAAAATAATCAAATACATTAATTCCAGACGAAAAGTAACTGAAATATAAGTAAAGCAACTAAAAGTAATAGACATAAGTAACTATGATTAAGATGAGTGTAACGAGATGTAATTAAATGTAAATAAATATAACTACAGGATGACTAAATGTAACCGAATATGATTAAATGTAAACTTGATTTTATTAAATAAGGAATAAAGGTAACTTAGAATAACTAAATAGAGCTAAAATTAACAGAGTGTGACTAAACGTAATATAGTTATATGTAATTAAAAGCAATTAAAATAACGTAACTAAATAAAACTAGATGGAAATCAATATTTAACTAAACGTAATAAAAAGTTAACTCAACATGACGGAAAATAACAAGAATTAACGAAGAATAAAGTATTATAACCGAGAATATATGTCTAGAATACATTTCTAAGTGACGATTAAATCAACTAAAAATTTATATAGATTACTAGACCCCGCTCAAAGTAACAAAATCTTAAATAAAGGAGTAACGAACGAGGTAACCAAATTTTGTGTAATAAAATAGGATGAATATTAATGAGTTAAATAAATTGCGAGACGATAAAAGGAGTAACTGAATCTGTTATGAAGGGTTAATCAACAAGCGTCGTAATTTAACCTTAGAATAGACTTATGATGTCTATCTAGCAAATCGAACTTAATCAATGTTCCACCATCCCAAAAGAATCCGAAAAGAATACGCCATATCAACCAAAAATTGATAATTTATAGTACCCCACATAAAGTTTTCCCGACTAACGCTAATCGGACTAAGACAAAACGCAACATTCTTACCCAGAACCCCATTAAAACTAAATTTTATGTAAAAATACCTTTTAATTAAATTAACTTGATATTCACAATACAATCCTAGTAATAACGTAAATCTGACAAAGTCACTGAATGAAGTGTGATTATGAATTACACGATAAAAATCAGACGACAAGATTCATTTAAATCAGAAATAAGATATAATAATGTTGAATATTCAAAGGATAAATCACTCAATGTCGGACGTACAGGAGAAAATAGTACGAGTAGTCTTCATCAGAGAGAGGGCATGGAGTCAAACACGTATAATGAGTACACCATTAAGGGTTTGTCGAAGATCGAGAGAGATTCGGACGAAATTCACGCATATGCACAATAAATATCGAAGAAAATAGCATGGAAATCATCGAATCCATGGGAATTGTTGACATTTCATTAACAATCGATAATACATCTTGAGATACACAGACACGAATTGATAAGGACTTCAGTACTGATTGATTGGGAAGGAGTTAGGACATCGACAAAGAGGCAGATTAAATTTGTGAGTCCGTTAACCAGGAATTAATTAACATCTATTTAGTACTGGATAGAGCAGGAGATCGTAGATAATTGGTATAGCATCGAGATTTAATTCATTCCGTTAAATGACAACGAATTTAGAAATATCGTAATTTATTAATACACCATATGTAACTTAAGTCGACAACAATATAGCCCTGAAATAAAACAATAAAGGGGAGCAATAAAAAAATAGATTACCAATCAACCGTAGACCTGATTGTTGACATTGTAATGTAACAGGTGACAAGAATAAGCAAAACAGCTGGCTTAGATCAACCGTCAATATACTTGAACAATTAATGAGCAATAGACTATAATAGAAATAAATTCCGCGTCGTAATAAAATAAAATTAGAAAACCAAATCATGTTAACTTATAACCAAAAATCAGTCACGAATAAAAAGAGGGGGTTTCAACTAGTCAAACAGTAATGAGTCAACATTTACGACTATAAAAATGAAGTTGAAAACCTAGAAATTTATAACTACTGATCATGTCTAATCCTCGTCAACCATATGTCGACAGCAGACGCGACACAAAGAAACGACTGGGAGACCGTATCCAGAATCGACTATCGCCCAATGACGCGGTGATGAAGGACACTATTGAACTTCAACGAGGTATTACATTTTTGTAATCACCAATTTACCATATAAATACGAATTATGTTCACCCATCAGACAGGCGACGATAGAACGTGTTTTCATGACCACCCCACATTTAACAAATAAATTTTAAAAATAAAATTTTGAAATTTAATACTAACCATATGGCTTATTTAGACCGCAGAGATCCACACGAAGGATGGAGTGATGACTCCCGATTAACATTACAAGTACCGATCAATTCTGCCGCCCAATACAGACAAGCACTATGGGATCAAGGATATACCTTGGCCACTTATGGAGAATCTGGTTGGCCCCGACGACCAAACGATCGCGGAAACGAAATCGAACTATCCAGTATAGCGATCAAACGAGAACCGGGTAGAAATCCGCACGAGAGGCTCGTCAACGAGAGGAATTCACCTTGATGAAGATTGGAGAGTCTGGAACGAAAATACCACCGAAAGGCGAATCTGGCCAGGCAACGATTAGCACGGGTAAACCAAGACATCGCGAGCGGTCTGATTCCCAGCACCGACGGATTCGCTCCAGACTATGGAGTTTCGTTCGAACTGGATGACCCGAGATTGCTACAGATAACCGCACCAACAAAACTGATTTTGCCGGAGAAATTAGTCCAGCCAGTTCTTCGAAGTCGACTCGGACCAAGACAACAAGGATACCATGCATGCGCCAGCCGACATCCACAATGGACTTTCGCCAGTCGTTTTCGCCGAAACGTTCAACCCAAGGGTCGTGACGGACTCGGAAAATAATCAAATTTGTATTTTTGAATAAAAGTTAATGGTTAATCTTAGACTGTTCAATTTGTTTTATTAAATGAAATAAAACCTATCATAATACAAAGTGAAAAAAGGAGTTCGAATTATTTTATTTAGGAAAATATGATCTAGTGGTATAAAATATAAATACGACAGGGGAGAAAGGTATTGAAGTTCAGACAAACGATTTCGAATTAATTTAAATAAATAAGGCGACAGGAGATAAGTAGTAAAAGCTTTGTTGGAACTGATATTGCTTACAAAAATACTTAAGACAGGGGTGGATGAAATTTATTAAAAATGTCGAAACCAACAATGTTAATGATAACTGTTCAAATATTTTTTAAATTTAGGAATGGAGGCTGAAGGATCTACGACGAGAAAATCTGAATCTCCATCGACAGCTTCTACAACAAAGCCGAGAAATCCAGCAAATAAAAGCCACTTGGTCCGAACCGGCAAAGATGAAAGAGGTGTACCAATGTCTCACCGCGGCCCAACAAGGCTGGAAGGACGAAAGGATGCTCAACCAAGCCCAACGGACTCAAATAAAAGGCTTGGAAGTCGCTCTGTCAGCGTGCCAGGAGGGGAGTGCGGTGACATATCCCTTGGTCTTCGCCCCGGCACAGCTGGCCTATCGCGACCAGGACCCAGCGAAACATCCCAACAAACGGTTCTATCCGTATGCCAGGTCGGGCAGGACTGAACGATTACGAAGACGCGCCCCAAGGCGGAAATAAATAAATGATTAATTCAAGTTTAAATGCGACGATAATACAATAAAATGGTGTTTTGATATTTTGTTTATTAATAATGAAAATAATGAGGAAATATTTAAGGGACCTAAAAGATAAGACGGGCAGAGGCCTTCTAACGGCAGCCCGCTGAACCCTACATAGGGCCGGACCTTAGCAGTTCTGACATCGGAACTCACCTTTGGCGGTCCTGTGACCAATGGTTGCAGTTCCAACATTGCCTAGCAACGGGTAACCATTGGTGGGCGTGAAATATTGTATGCAATGGGGTCAAGGTCACCAACACCACTAACCCACACAAATCACACCATAAACCCCACACCACTGTTGGGCCAGAACACAAACGGCCTTGTAAATGTTTAAGTGAATCGGTAACACACATGCAAATATAACATGCAGATTTAAATTCAAACCTATTAAAACACCAATTAAACCCACCAAAATGTGAGAGGAAAAACAATAAAATAATAAACATAAAAATAAATTAAAATAATAACAAAAAGCAACAAGATCCGCACGATATAATATAAACATAACACGAAAACCTAACAAATTCGACCGAAATTTGATAATTCAACAAAAATGTGAAATTTCATAAAAAATGAAATAAAAATCAAAGAATTTGAGTTAGAAATAATTCAATAAAAATTTCAAAAGAAAAATTATCAAATAAAATTGCAAAATAATAAAAATTAAGATTAGAATACACTAGAAAATTTCAAGGTCGAATTTTGTTTTACTAACTCAAAAAGAACACGCAAGGTTAGGGCCAAAAAATAGGTATATATACCGATTCATTTTCACATAATTTTAACCGTTTTTGAAAATCACTAAATCAGTTTTTGAAAATCTATGTAAGTGAGAGTTTTATTTGGAAGCTCTCTCCACGTCGCATCCTCGCAACCTCGATAGAGCTCTGCTTGGGTGTCGGCGTGGGGAGGGTGATATTTTTATGATATTTTATGGATGCTTGGATCGGTAAATTTTTATTATTATTTTAATAAATTATTCTTAATACATAAATTATTTTTATTATTGTCGAAATTTTTCCGGCCCACAGCCAAAGACACATCACAAGTTAGTAAAATCAACATATTATTCGAATTCGTGTAAGTGCGTGGAATATCTCCAATGATTTGTGTCCGTGAAGGCCCGGCGTGAGGAACGCAGGAGCTGGAACGTCAATATTATACAGTATAGAAGAAAGGAGAAATAAGGAAGCGGTTTTTTGGCTACTTCCTCGTCTCTCGATTTCTTTAAATTCGACCTAAATTATTCTACACACGGCTCAAAATCATCACACGAGTAGTCCAGTGGGCACTCATTAACTATAATATAAACACAATGCACCTAAGGTCAACCAGGGGAAAGGTAACGGGGAATTAGAAAAATGAAATCGTTACTATGAACTTAATATGCATATTTTTGGATGATTAAAAATTCAAAAACGTTAATTTGCCAAAGCTAATAAGTCACGATCATACCCTCCCATCATCATAAACTCCTAACTTAAAAATGAGAAGCGAAAAAATAATTAAATAAACGTAACCCTATAACAAGTATAGTAAGGTCCTAACATTATATCGAGAATCAATAAGAGGATTTTGTGTAAACGTAAATTTAATACGGTTGTGGCAAACACTCAGTGATAAAAATTTCTAAGTTTGGGTCGGAAGTAAAAATTACCATAACATAGTCGTTGTGGATTCAAATAAATTCATGAAAAAGACAATAAAGGTTTTTTAAATATAGACGTCATCCCAACTCCTCGATACGGATCAAAAATAGATTAAATAGAGAAGAAAGAGATAAAAGTTAGTAAATAAAAACTCTCGATGTAGTGTTCGGAACTAGTACAATTCGATAACTTAAACTCCATAAGGAAAATCTCCAATAAGAAATCAGTCTATTTAAACATCATCGGTGCCCAAAATTGTTGATAAAGAACCCATAATAGCCTATAGTACGATAAATAAATACAGGGTGCGTCAGAGTTTCCATTGTACCTTCCAACGTTAACAAAACATAATTAAATTAAATAATGAAGAACCTTAGCCCTCACTCGAATAATTCAATCAATAGTAGTCCTCGCAAAAAATGACCAGACGCATAAATGAAAACGAGAAACAAACAGTTTTATTCGAATCTCATAAAAATTCCAGCCCCAGATTTTGATACCAGCATCTGACATCAGGTTCTCCGAAAACTAAATTTGAAATATCTGTTGTTGACATCGGCAATAGGATTGACTATAGAAAGCCATATTTCACCTTTTCGCTTGAGACAACGGGTCTTATGATAAAATCCGGAACCACCGATCAGAGATTGTCCCTCAAGTATCACCGCTGCCGAGATAATTGAAAAATTGGTATCCATCAATCTACTTACGAGTAGTTCTCCTCGAATATTCTCTACGTAGAACATCGAGAGAAGGGACAAAATACTCCACCCTGCAGGATAATAAAATCATCTCATTCGCTAAACTCTATACCAAATACCGGTTGAAAAATATGAGTTGGCTAATTAATGCCCTACAGTAAGGAAAAGCCACGGAGTGATTTTTCTTTTGATTACTGTCCCCATAGAAACTGAGATCCTGCAATAAATCAAAAAATAAAGAGAATTATTACTGACCTTTGTGTGAATTGCACCGAAATCCGGATAAGTCTGAAATTAAGTTAACTGAATAAAAATTAGTGAGAAAAATCGAAACTTACCTTACACAACTGCTGCTGACTTCTATCGCCGGCCAATCGGTAGGCACAATCACGCACGCCTAATGCCGCATCACCGAACTTGGCATTTATAGGAAATAAATCAATTAATATTGAAGTTGTCCTTCGCACACATTCGATACAGAACAGGGCGTGGTATGTCGCACACCTACAGGCACACACGGACAGTCAAATTTCCATAAGAAGAATCCGGCGATGCCAATCATTTAGTAAATTTTGATCTCTTTTAATTCTTTGTGGAATTATGCATCGAACCTTCGACCATGAGGATACTGCTAAGATGATGGGTGAGGAGATAGTTCGTGACCCGAACTCGCCGAATTGGGATAAATAATATCTGATCTCTTAAAAAAAAAGTTGACTGAATTTACAGTTCGGGGTGACAGTTTGATTCATACTGTTTCTAAATTTTTGCGTTTTTTTTGTTATTTAATATATAATTGTTGTTAAAAATAATTTTAAATCTTTTAACTATTTATGTTTTAGGTGATTGAATATATATTTTAACTATATATGTTTTAGGTGATTGAATATATATTTTAACTATTTACGTTTTAGGTGATTGAATATATATTTTAACTTTTTGATTGAATGTATAATTTAACTATTTATGTTGTTAGGTGATTGAATATATATTGTAACTGTTTACATTTTCAGGTAAGCGGATATATTTTATATTTAATGTATAATTGCTAGGAAATCTTTAATCTTTCACCATTTATGTTTTTAGGAGAGTAAATCAAATTAAAGAAATTTGTTTATGGTTGTCAGGATTCTCCAATATCATTTTTCAGGAATGTCATAGGAATTTGAATTCTCTTTGATAATTATTAAATTTTGATGGCAACCCCATCTGACCATGTTTTTGTTGTTCAGAAAGATTAGGACCTTTGGTTCGTGTTCCCACGCACATTGCCGACCAGTGGAGGCAAGCCTGGAGCCAATTCGGGCGAGCGAGAGGCGACGAGGAGCCCCAACCAAGAGGACCCGAACAGACCATCTGGCAGTTGCTGGGAATAAACGAGAAACCGTCGATGCCGAACGAACAAATAAGCGGTCAGAATCCGGCCCAAGAAATTCGGAATCATGCCCGTTGCCTCCTCTCACGCCTTGAGGATCATCAACGGCAGGTCGATTTTCACGTGGTAAGGGCCAGACAATACCTGGCCAACGTGGAGGACGATATCGCGGCCGGAAGGATCGCAAACTTCTACCCGTGCATGCCGCCGCCCAGTTCCAGACCAGTACGTAATACGAAACGGCCCGTCTTCGTATGCCCGGGCTACTCAGTTGAGGAAGGGGTGAGAAGATTCTTCGAAGAGCCTTGATCCCTCTGATCAGTGGGTCATGGACATTTTAGTTTTATTTAAATGTCATTGTAATAAATAGTTGTTATTTTAAGAGTTTCATTGTCACTCGTTTCTCAGTGTAGCATTTGCCAACTTTTGTTTAAATCAAGCCTATATTCAATAACTCTGGAATTAGCAACAAAATTTTATTTTTATTATTCACAGAAATGGAACCCCTACAAATATTACGGACAGAACTGGCGTTCGCCCAAAAAACCAATAAAAACCTTTATGACCAGATTGTCCAGCTGTCCCGTGAGATCCAGCAAATAACGGCCACAACGGTGGACCCAAAGAAGATCAAATCAATGCATCAAAGGCTTACCGCAGCCAAAAAAGGATGGGCAGACGAAAAACAGTTGAACCAGAACCTCCGAACGCAGATACGGGGGTTGGAAGTTGCACTATCTGCCTGTCAAGAGGGGGCAGCCGTAACTTACCCCCTCGTCTTTGCCCCGGCTCAATTAGCCTATCGTGAGTCAGTGGCAACTCCAACAACCACAACAACAACAATAACGAACAGTTATCGGCCTGGACGAAAGGAGCGGGCTAGACGTCGAGCCGCTCGATTATTAAATAAGACCTGACGGAATTATAGAATGTGTTTATTTTGTAAATTAAATAGGTTTATATTGTAAATTATATCCTTCTCGTTAGTTAAAACGATATCTACGAACATTTGATAGGAATATTTGATAAGTCTCTAAAATCCGCAACCAACCCACTAGAGTGTACCATTCGATATGCAGCCGCTTGTGTTGTCATTGTCGGATTCCTTCTTGTGTTATGATGGACTCCAACGAATAAAATCTACGACATACAAGGAACCCAATAATCTAAAGCGAGCACAAGTCTTCTAACGACAGCTCGTTGGACCCAGAGGCCGTCCGAGCAATTACAGCATTAGTAATAACGCTCACTTTTTGCGGACGATCTACCCACTCGAACACAGTTCCAACGTTGCTTAGCAACGGGTGCCGAGTGGTACAAGAAATATTTATATGGTGTTACCTGGGTAACCACAGTAAGATTAAAACAAACATCAATATCCAGTAACCCACCACCACTAACCCACCAATATTAGAAAGGGTTGACTGTATTTACTTGGTGTACTATATTCAAGTTGAGTTGTCTTGTTCCGTGTTTTTATGCTATGTTATTGATACATTCAAATAAACTTCAAGGCCAACAGTAATAACTAATCTAACCCATCACAAATGTTGGGCCAGAACGTAAACGGCCTTGATAAATGTTTAAATGGATCAGAAACACACACGCAGATACAACACGCAATTTAAAATAAACCTGAAAAACACCAAATAAACCCTATAAAATCTAAGAAATAAAAGAATTAAATATAAAATAATAAACATAAAAATAAAATAAAATAATAACAAAATGCACCAAGATCCGCACGATACCTACACAAATACAACAAGAAAACACGACAAATTCGACGAAATTAGAAAAAATCAATTAAAGTTCATTAAAGTGGAATTTAAATTGAAAAATTGAATTAGCAATAATTCAATAAAAAACTTTAAATAAAAAATTATAAAAATAAATCAAGAAATATAAAAATTAAAAAATAGAATTTGCTAGAAAAGAACAAGGTCGAATTTGTTTTACTGCATCAAATTTTACACGTCACACAATTAGGAATAAATACCGATCCATTTTCACATTTAACAACCATTTTTCGAAAATTGTGAAATTTTTCTTAAAAACCATTTTTGAAAACTAACCAATTTCTATTAAATTGTTAGACTATTTTTGAAACTCAACTACTTCGAATCTATTTTAAATTTTTTAGGTAAGAATCATTTATATTGGAACCCTCTTTCCACATCACGACCTTGCATCTCAATGGAGCTCTGCTCGGCGTTGATGTGGGAGGAGAGGTATTTATGCTGTTATGCTATTTTATGCCTTATTTTACGTTTGATGAATTTTGGAATGGTTAATGGGTAACTTTATTTGTTTCATGATTAATAAATTTTATTAATATGTATTTATATGTTTTCATAAATTTATAAAATTAACATCTTAACTGTCGAAATTTTTCCGGCCCACAGCCGAAACATCACGCAAGTTAGTAAAATCAACATAGTGCAGATGCATGTAAGTGCGTGGAAGATCGCCAATGATATGCACCCGTGAAGACTCAGCGTGCGCAACGCAGCGGTTGGATCGTAAATATTTATCCCTATAGCTGAAGCGAGAAATAAGGAAGGAGTCTCTGGCTGCTTCCTCGTTTCTCAATTCTGTAAAATCGACCTAAAATTTATCTAACAAACGGCTTAAAATCTCCACACCGAGTAGTCCAGTGGGCACTCAATAACTATAATATAAACATACTATGCCTTAAGATCAATTAAAGGAAAGGGTACGGGGACAACGTAAATTGAAATTGCTGATATAACCACTTCCGTGTCAATACTATAAAATGAATTTGATAGCGTTAGGATTATTATGAAACAAAATAAAGTTAGGAGTGATAGGAGATGAAAGAAATTTAATGAAGCTATAAAATGAACTCAATAAAGTTATGATTAGTAGGAAATAAAAGAAATCAAATAAAGTTATGATTAGTATGAAATAAAATGAAATTATGAAAATGAATTTAATAAAATCATGATTGAAAGAAGTGAAATGAATTTAGTGAAGTTAGGATTAATTGGAGGTTTAAATGAATTCAATAAAATTAATAGGAGATAAAATGGATTTAAATGAAATGAATTCAATAAAATTAGGATTAGTAACAAACAAAATCTCAATTGTACAGTGATTTGATATAACATACGAGATATAAAAGAAAATCTTAATTGTAACAAAAAATTGTAAAGTTTAATAAAGAATAAAATCTTGTTTGTAAGAAAAAAATTTAATAAAATTTTCGATTAATGAAAATAAAATCTTGTTGATAAAGTAAGTAAAGTAGATAACTGAGACGAAAATCAAATTTTATTTGTTAACTCTGATACAATTAACAATCATAGAAAGTAAAAATCGTACCTACTAGGATATAGGATTAATCACAAACCGAGACCATATCGGTGAGGTAAGCAAATATTGCGATCCATAATAAATTAAAATCCAATAGTACAGTGGAATAAATGAAAACATTCAGTTCGAAAATTTAGGATTAACAATAAAATTGGAATATTATTTAGATAGTGTTCGACAAGTTAGGGCTGTGTTGTAGTTGTGCAAAGATTAAAAATTTACCAATAAATCAGAATCATAAATTAATTGAAATCTTTAACGACTAATAAATGATGAATTTGACAGAGAGTGTTAACATAAATCGAATGAATAGGGTGGGATTGAGCCAAAATACGATCGAATTGAGTAGCAAGACGAATGTAATAACCACTGGATGTCTGAGAATGAATAGATAAGTCTCGACCCGAGTAATTGTATTTTGAAACAATACGAATAGTTTTCCCCCATCCATTCTTCTATGCTGAATTCCGAGGAGGATAAAATGATATCACGATTTCCTGAGATCGGAGAGAACCCCCATCCGAGAAAGTTAATAAATTCCAAAAATTACGGGATCCCCAAAATGGCAAATATGTCCATAACCGAATATTCTGAGAAAGACAGTTAAAAATTTCGAGACAATGGAATTCGTTAGGCGACTCAAATAACATCTAGAATTAATTAATTCACGCACGCCGTCTGGTCGATAACATAAACATAGCAAGAAAATATTTGTCTCGAACATAGAAGTGACAAATTTTGAAATCTAATTTTAAGCTTAAGCCGTTGCTATCAATTTGTTTTTTTTTAAACTCGAAATAAATCCATAAATTATAAACCCATCAGATTTCTTAAAAACTTTAATCAGGGACAAATTATAATTGAAATTAGCATCCAAGCGCCAAGCTTTAAAACTAATGCCTTCCAAATACCTATTGCCAAAATGACAATCTTATGAATCTCACAAAATAGTTGCCCCTTCTTCACTCTAAAATATTTTGTATGATGGTTTATTCATTGCAGTTAAATCGAGTCTAGGAAAACCTCAATGTTAGTCGCTAAATGCACCAAATCTTGACCCACCTAAACTCTCTTTAACTAATATAGTAAAGACCCTATTCCCCACACTATCATTTTCATGATTTAAATTTCAATCGTTACAGAGTATGTCCAACAATCAAATTACTACTCAGAAAAAACGCTCGGAAATGAGATTACGAACCACCGACGCAATAGGAAGACCCCGGTCACAGTGGCCTTATTCTATCCCTCGGAAAGCACGGAATCCGAGTAGCGAACCTCTCGTACCGGTGAGACAAGAATACCCAGCCGCTGAAATCTTTGCAAATGCGCAGGACCTCCTCACCCATTGGGAGCGGGTGCAGGAGCAGGTGGACTTACAAGTAGTCAAGGCAAGGATGTACCTTGCAAATGTGCTGGATGACATCCTTGCTGGGCGGATCGCCGTCGCCCATCCACCTCGTCCGTTCGGGACACTAGGCGTCCATACACAGTAGAGGCTCTCAAAAGAAGCCTAGAAAGATTCTGCCCGGATGAATAAACCGACGAACGAGACATCATAGTGATTAAATAGCAATAAAAATTAGCACCGTGTGTATTTCTTTTCTTATACATCTGAAAATGAATGTTGAGTTGTTTGAAAGATTTTAAAACATTTAAGCCGACCATAAATTGACGAGTAAAATCCATCTAATTTCAGTAATGTCCACTCTACGGATCTTGCAGACGGAGTTGGATCGCGCGAGACAGGCGAATGCCGAATTACTTAGTCAAGTCCTGCAACTAACCCGTGAGATGCAGCAGATCAAAGCGACGTGCTTAGATCCCAAACGAACCAAAGTCCTATACCAACGACTTACTGCAGCTCAAAAAGGCTGGGCCGAGGAACGCCAGCTCAATCGGAGTTTGCGAACGCAGGTACGGGGGCTAGAAGTCGCACTAGCAGTATGCCGAGAAGGTGAAGCGGTCACCTACCCGCTCATCTTCGCCCCAACTCAAATGCCGCAACCAGCAGTCAAGACAGCAGAGCAACCCATCGCCACTAACAATCGTCGACCGGGACGTAAGGAGCGTGCCCGACGTCGAGCAGCGCAACTTCAGAATGCCAAACCATAGATATTTATCATGTGATTTGATTTAATAGAGTAGATTAGCCTTGATTGAGTCGTTTTCTTTTGAAATTGCATACCCGCACGGTCATAAGTAACCCTATTACGTCTCAGTTTTCCACAGTCAATTAAGCACTAACCATGAACAATTATTTATGAGGGACAGAGCAAAGCGAGCATAGGTCTTCTATCGACAGCTCGTGAACCCGAGGTTTGTCCGAGCAATTACAGTACTAGCCAATGGTATTCAATTTTTGCGGACAATCCACCACTTGAACACATTTCCAACGTTGCTTAGCAACGGGTGCCAAGTGGAGTAGTATCATTTTGTATGGCGTTACTAGGGTCGCCAGGAAGATAAGCAAGATTCGAAACCCTGTAACCCACCACACAAATTTGGGGGCTCAGCCGGGATAGAATGATTGTTTTTGCAAAGAACCCAAAGAAATATAAACAAATGTCTAATGATCAAACAAAAATGTCGGGACGACAAACCCCGGAGAGATGACAAATGAAAAAGAAGAGAGCTTAATACAGAAAGATAAAAAACGAGTAACCCGACTACAAATTAGGACGCCAAAGCACTCAACATCCATCAATACTTGACGACATGATGACAAGACGCATAAGTAATTAAAAGGGTAAAATTCGGGATAAAATGAAATGGGGTAAGTAAGGGGGGTAATGATAAACAAGAGAAAGCAACCGAACCCAACAAGAGGACGCCAACGGTAATAGAAAAAAAAAGCACAACAGGTAATGATTAAAATAGTGATAGATAAAATGAATCAAAATATATTAAAGAGGTGAATGAATTTAGTTAATTAGTATTTAGATAAATTTAAAGGGTAATTTGATAATTTTAGATGGAACCAGCAAAAATTATAGAAAAACTAAAGGGGATTCTAAACATCGAAAATGACAATCTTGAGGAACTAATTAATAAACAAAAGTTAATTAAACGAGCTAAAGAGGATATATCAGCAATCTCTAACCTATACTCCGATGAACATTGCATATTAATAAAATTGATCGATATTGATAAAGATGTAACTACTGAGAGAATATATGAAATTCTATCTATGAGATTAGAGATAACCAAATTTGGGAAAAGCTGGTACAAGTTAATGGAAAAAGTCAAGAATATTGAAGACGAGATTGCAACAACAATGAAAGAGCAAACTAAGGCTTATGTGGAGTGTTATGCGTGCAAAACAGAGGAAGCACGAGTAATGGTGATACCTTGCGGACACCTGAGTTATTGTCATGGATGCGCACAAGAGTCGCACTGTATGTTATGCCAGCGAAAGATAAAGGAAAGACTAACGGTTTACTTCCCATGAATTGTTATGATGAAATGAAATAAATGTGTATTATTTGAATTATTATTAGACGATAAGATGAATATAAAAGAAATATGCAATGTTTATAAATAATAAAATAACCCGACAACGATAAACAATGGTAATAGACCAAAAACATAAAAGCCGAATTAGGGAAATAATCAAAACACATGCACAGAGACACAAAATATTGGACGGAAAAATTTCGACAACCGAGTTTTCCTAGTGTATAATTCTTTTGTTTTATTGATATTATAATTATTGATATTATATTGAGATAGGACGAGGAAAAATGGTTAAACCTGAGCTGTCTAATGATAGTACGCTCACCCAAGGGAAACCCTGATCAACCCTACTGAGAAAGGAACTGGTAGGCCAAGTCGCGTATGTCAGCAAGTAACCAGCGAGAGATTGATCACCTCTTTTGGGGAGCTTGTTGATGCGATTACCACAAATTTTGAAGGGGGGAGTAAAGAGATAGACCGAGGGGTGAGAGAAAGAGTGTACACGGAACAGAATCAATAGTTTAGAGTAAAGGTACCTAGAGATGACTTCTTTTTTTCCCTAGCTGGTGGTGAGGCACCAGAGGACAGCTACGGACTGTCGTGCTCAGGTTGTTATCAGCCAAGGGACTGATGACGCTGGGCCGTTCGATACAAAAACCCGGATCACACACCGAGTATCGGACGATTCTTTTTTTCGCTGGGAGGCACTCGATACAACGACCCGGATCCCACACCGAGTATCGGGGCCAAACGGTAGGTGAGATGTGAACTAACCGGTAAATGGTTCATACTCAAAATGTCCTACTAAAGCCAGATGAGAGCGCTCGAACCGAGCCGAGAAATCTGATGGATGGAGCGGGCAGAGATTTGATAGTTTATTCCCCGCTCCCACTTTTGAGCACTTCCTTTTCTTTTCACTATTCGGGAAATCAAGTAAACGCTTTTGGAACTTGATTGAACGTCTAGGCATTTCCATACTTTTATATTCTTCGAGGTACACAACCGGATCCCACACCGAGTACCGAGGGAATGTTTTTTTATTGCCCAGCGAGGAGTTTGGTACAACAACCCGGATCCCACACCGAGTACCAAATATCCGAATGGCGGTGAGTAAAGCGTAACCGGAAGAATGCGCGGCCAAAAGACGCCATGGCTTGAGAGTCAGTGTGAGGCCTCAAACATACCCAAAAGTCACTGATTGAGCTCAAGTCCGATATAAGAGATAATATGAAATAGAGGGCCGGATGATTATAATCAGATACTTGAGGCAATAGAGGGCTGGATGATTATAATCAGATACTTGAGGCAATAGAGGGCCGGATGATCATGATCAGATACTTGAGGCAATAGAGGGCTGGATGATCATGATCAGATACTTGAGGCAATAAAGGGCTGGATGATTATAATCAGATACTTGAGGCAATAGAGGGCCGGATGATTATGATCAGATACTGGAGGCCATAGAGTACCAGATAAGATATGATATGAGTAAAGATGAAATAGGATTATGAATAGATATTAAGGTCACAGATGACCAGTAAAAGAGTTAAAGCCGAAGGCCGAAGAGCCAACGGAAATCATAGAGGGCATAGAGCGCCAGCGATTGAGGATTAAGTAAATGAATTTTTGGGAGACATAGGAAAAATAATTAATGGAATGAATGAAAGTATGAAGATGATGATTTTATATTATTGATGTTATGATATAGATAATTGATACGACTATATAGATAACTGATAAGACTATATAGATAATTGATACGAGATTAATAGATAATTATTACGAGTTATAGATAATTAAAAATGGACTTAAAATGAGGGGGGTGAGTCAGATAAAGAAGACCACCACGATAAATGCGACAGGGGATGATAACAGAGATAGTATGGTAAACGGAGGAGAAATTAGTATAGAGTATAGAATATTGGAGTGTTATTTATTTTTAGGAATCGATAGTCAAGCAAAGCAATCCAAGTCAAGTACAAAGCAAAGCAAAAGAGAAAAATTTCAGAGCCAACGACAAAGCAAGCGTTAACAAAGGAATTCGAATAAACGAACAGAAAAGATCTTAGAGTAAGCGTCAGAGCAGTTACAAGCAGATAAGCAATCAGAAGTTTCAAAGCAAGCAAAGCAAGAGAAAAGAAACGAGAAACCAGTCAAGCAGCTGAATAACCGTAAACATTGATAGCATCAGCAACCACACGAGAAGCAAAAGCCAAGAGAATAGAGAAAAAAGTTTATTAAAAGAGGAAGAAAAGAAAAAAGTTCGCAACAGTAGAAGTGTCAACACTAAAGTATCAACTGTAACCGGAACAGGCACAGATAGCGGATTGACCGATTTTGAATTTAATAGCAGCGAGGAGAACGAATTACGTAATATCGAAAATCAATTGACAACGATAGAATCAGTGAACGAAGAAGATCTGGACAACAATCCAAACATGACGACTTCAATAAACTCTTCAATTCCGGATGCAAATACAATGTTGAATAACAATAATGTGATGATAGGAGAATTCAGAGAAAAGTTTAGAGGAGAACCGTTCGACGGTAGTCTCAACAAATTGGATACATTCATAAAGGAATTCGAAGTGTATAAAAATATCTGTCACTGGACAGATCAAAAAGTAAAAGAGCGACTACCCTTGTATCTGAAAGGGAGCGCACAAGATGTATTTGTAGAAGAAGCGAGAGACGCAGCGAAATTGACAACGTGGACAGAGATTAAAGAGTTCTTAATAAAGATATTCGGGATAGAGAAAAAGGGAATAGGAAGATATTAGACTTCCTACATCGAAAACAAAGACGAGATGAATCAAATGCAGTGTACGCATGCGAATTAAAGAAATTGTGTAAAGAAGCCTTCGGAGAAACAGATTTGCCCGAAGATAAAATGGTAGACGTCTTCATAAGAGGAATCAAAAGAGAAGACATACGAGCTAACCTTGGATGTTTGGCACCAGAAACGTTAGATAAAGCAGTAGCAATCGCAAATAGATGTGAAGCCCATTTGGGACTGGGATATCAAGTGGCAGTCTTGGCCACAGAACCAACAACATCAACAGTCAATGCCAACAATCAAAACAACAATACCAATCCAGCTATGAATCAATTCATTCCAAGAGCACAGCAGATGTTCAAGCCACCAGCAACGAGAAATCCGGAGGATAGAGGTAATAACCAAGTAAGTTATAATAATAATTTCAGGAACGATCCAAATACAAATGAAAATGCTCCATATGCCAAAGAATAGGACATCGGTCAGAGAATTGTTTCCGAAATTACACTTGTCAAAAATGTGGTAGACGAGGCATACTGAGAAAATATGTAGACAACCTATTACAAAGCTTTTACAATTGTGGACAACAAGGACATTTCGCAAGGCAATGTAACATAAGACGAAACCAAACCACCAAGATCAAACAACTCTATGGAAACCCACAGATTAACGTGATGCAAGAGATAGACATGTTACGAGAAACATTACAACGAATGCCATGGAACTAAAGAGATGATGCAACAGATGCCCACCAATATACAACAACAACGAATCAACGTAATGAGAACAATGAGAGATTCAAGAGCTGCGAACTAGAGAATATCAAGAGCAACAACAAGCTGAATGGCAAAGACTACAAACAGAGGAAGCCCAAGAAATCCAGCAAAGATGGGAAAATCGAAAACAAACCCCGAAAAGAATTAATATGATGAAATGGAAATTCCAGATGAAATTCACACTGCGGAGCAGTGTGTTGAGAACGAAGGGGGAGGAAATATGATAACTGATAACGAGAAAACAGTTGAATTAAATACGATGGAGAAAATAGAGGCCATCAAAGAATTTGCAGAGGAGGAAAAACAGAGACGTCGACAATTAAAAGAAATGACAACTGAGAAATCAGACAACCAGAAACTCAAGAGAGTAACGAGCAGAGATGATGATAACGGAAGATCAAAAACGAGGGAACACTAATGTACGAGATAGACGAACTCGAAAACGAAATTATGACACAAACAATAGAGAGTACACTCGAGAAAATAAAGCAAGAGGAAGCTTTAGAACAAGAGGAGGATCAACTAAAAGAAAAAGAAGCAATCCTGAAACAAGAGAAAGCGGAACTAAAAAGAAGGCATTAATATTAAAAATAGACGGAG
Organism: Schmidtea mediterranea; assembly: GCA_022537955.1. Classification (NCBI taxonomy): domain Eukaryota; kingdom Metazoa; phylum Platyhelminthes; order Tricladida; family Dugesiidae; genus Schmidtea; species Schmidtea mediterranea. Next base: position 53,626,771 of record CM039680.1, on the reverse strand, counting down.
CGCTAAAACATTTAGAACAAGAGCAAACACTAGATCAAAAAATAGAAGTGATGACAAAGAAAGTGCTATCTCAAGAAATGGAGGAGCAAAAATTAGAACTACAAAGAGATGAGCAGGAAGCATCAACGTCACAAGGAAAAGAAAAGATATCAGAACCAATAATAACAAAAAATCGAATCAGAGGGTACTGCTACAAAAATAGAAACAAGAATAGAAAAGAAACCCACGTGGCAGTAAAGCACAATGAGAATAAAAATAAAAGAGAATGTTCCAATAAGCCAAACAAAGATAATGAAAGAGGGAACAACCAGACATATTAATATGATGAGACAAATACCAGACGATCAAACAGATGAAGATGAAAGCGAGATAAGCAGTCTGGGCGGAGAAATATTTCAATCATGCGAGGAAAATAAACCATATAAGGATGAATCAAAATCCGAATTAGAAGAAATGGAAACGAACGTGCCAAGAGAAGATGAAACTGAGATATTAAAAGAAATCAACGAGATTGTAGAAGAAGTAGATCGAAACCAAATGTTCCTAAACCTCAGAGATACAACCTGCATTCAGCAGAAAATGAATTAAATTGCGAAAGGATATCAACAGGAAACGGTAATCACGCACATAGGAAAGAATGATAAAAAAGTACCAAGAGAATTGAAAGAATATGATAGAGAAGAGTATCAGGTAATTATTGATTCTCCAGAGATACCAAGACAGATAATAGCCACAAGAGGCGAAAGCACAAACGAGTTGTATGATTGGGTAGCGAAAAAGCTAGGACCCAGCTACAAAAATAAACCTTTATATTATCAAGGAGGAAAAAGCGAGATATACACCTAGCGGATGCTCTAATATGGCCAAAAGGAATAAATGTAGTAACATTAAACAAAAATGAAACCGAAGAAACGATCAGCGGAAATAAATGCAGAAAATCAGATATTTACAACGAATAAAACCTGGATTAGAAAAAGAGAGACAAAAGATAATGAGGCAAAACCAGATAAAAATGACAGAACAAACAATAGACCAGGCTAGAAAATATATTAACGATTATCATTAACGAGACCGATTTCAATGAAAATATTTGTAGAAGCTGTACGAGATACAGATATATGAGATTCGATAACGAGAAACAGATGAGTTGATAGCCAATATGGAGAGCACAAAGAGACATGAAGAGAATCCAATAAGAAAGAACAAGCTACCACGTGAAAAAAAGAAATATCGGTAGATCCCGTGTTCATCATAATTATAGCCGACGAATAAATCGAGAATTATACAACGATATCGAAGTAGCGATGATGCATGGTAGAAGACGTAGCAATAATGTATCACAAATGACAAATAAGTCCGCGAGAACGAACCCCGATATACGAATTAGGTATATGGGAAGACGGACAAACCATTAATATCATAGCCATGGATGAACCAGAGAGGAAAAATACAAAAGGGACCAGATCCAAGAGTTCAGGTGGGTGGACCAATACTAACCATACTACCAGTATGGACCGTTGCCGAAATTACAAACCGATAGACATCGCGATCGTCCCATGGAAGTTTGAAAGCGATGATGCAATGGAAAGAACCGACAAAAATGGAGAAAATATACCAGGGGAACCGAGCGCCAATGAAACAACTTGGACTGAAGTGCTGAAAATCTACATGAGGGTCGTGGAATGGCGAGAAGACGAGGTTGTGATCGACTAGCCCTATACATGGAGATAAGTGGATGGGCTGGTCGCTGGAAATCATCGGTTCCTCATCAATTCTATACAGAGATCGGAAGGATACCGGATAAATTGAGAAGTATACCCCCAAACGGAGATGGTAGGAAAAGGAACACACCTATCATGTATTTTCTAATTAGCAAAGAGGCCAGAATATGACCGGAAAATTAGAAAGGCCATTATCGAAACAGTCACAATTTCAATCGCTACCCGGAAAAGGAAGAGCGAACATAGCGAAAAATGGGAGCAGACCCCAAGATCAATGATAAGTCAAAAGCCAAAACCACTGAAAATGTTGCAGGAAGGATACCACATCATTTTCTACTGAAAAAAATAGTAACACCTCAATCTGTAAAAGACGATACGATATACATCAGATCGAGTAAAACAGAACGAGAAAAGAATTACGAAATTCACAGAACAGCGAGAAACCGCAATCAGTGTACTCGAAAACGAATACCAGGAACAAAATACTGCCCCACAGATATAGACGACACCTGTGGAGGAAGGATTAACAAGTTAACGAAACGCAAAAATGTAGAGAATTAGCAGCGAATTGAAACCGGAGCAAAGAATCAAAGACGAACGTAAACAGATCTTGGCAATTGGAAATCGATCCTTGTACAGAGTGGAGGAATCTGCGAAATATCGTAACAGGAAATAGAGGAATATCGAGAATGTAATGCCGGGTAACCCAGAACAATTTCCGAAGAAATTATCCAAATGAGAAACACACGAATGGGCAACCGAACCATAGAAGTAACTTAAAAATTATGATGCCAAGATTTCAAACAATCGAAAGAGAATTTATATATCACTCCAAGGTGATGAGTGAAAAAGAGAATACCGTATGACCGCCATTCATTACAATACCAAGGACGATCATTAGAACCGACGATCTGAAATCGGAGTTACGCAAATGCAATTGGGATTAATAAATGTATTAACCAGTAGCAAAATCGCGGGTAGAGAACTCAATAAAAGAGAAATCAGAACGAAACCCAAATAGGACACAAAAAGTCCAAAATACGCCAAAGATTCCACCTGCGCAGAACGAAGTAATCGTCATCACAACAGAACGAAGCAAATATTAAATGATCTAAATGATATTGGACGAGGAACAACCAGGAGAAATACCGATCAAGAGATTTGTTCATGACAGAAGATGAAAACATCCGATACAGATGAACCGACGACGTATGTGGTCAAGACAGCCAGTCGAAATTAATAGAGCCAATACCGAAGAAGGAAAATAAAAAGAAAGAGAGAAGACGCCCGAAGCTCAACAGGAGAACGATGGATAACTGGATAAAGAACGAGGAGCTAGCAACATCCAAAGAAACAACAGACGAAACAACCCAACGAAAAGAAACAGGTACGGCAATGGAAAAGAAATCCCAGACACCGAAAATTGATAAACCCAGCTCCAGAAGAAAACTAAAGAACAAATGCAGATGGATCAACTGACAACGAAATTAAACAAGCTTAGCCAAGTAACGAAGCAGTTACAGGGAAAAACTGAAAGGCCTAAGAACATAGGAGCAAAAATGGATCAATAGATTGATAACTCGTATGCTGGGATTAGCAAATCCAGAATAAAGAGAAATTTAAAAAAACTCATAATACGGAGCAGAAGCGAAACAGCTTGGACAGCAATAAAGCCAAATAATATAAAATTAATGGACCAACAAGTACGAACCACAACCAGACGATCCAGGGAATACTGTTATAAAATAATCATTTAAGCGAAACGATCTTGACATCCAAAAGAATGGTAGGGATCGGCTTATCTGATCAATACGATAGTGATATACAGAAAGCGAACTCCAAGATACAACTCAAACGGATATGAATTCGCCAATAACAGACATTATCAGGAAAAGTAATTGAACCTTCATGCCTGACTCAAGGTGGAATGGCAAGCCTTTAATAAATTGGTAAGTAAAGAATGATCAAACCGAATGATGCAAGCGAATTAAAAGATTATTAACGGAATTCGAAACAACGATTAATGCAAGCGATCCAAAAACAGCTAGAAAAGGGATGAATACGATAATCACTACAATACTCATATGGATGATGTGCGTGAAAGGGGTAGAACCGTTTGTAGTATATGATTGGTGCAACATAAAGAATTGGTGATAAGTACCACTAAGAAACGGAAGAGTGCAAAGCTGCAAACCCCGGAAAATTACAGACAACGGCAACAGCAGTATCGTATAATGTATATCCAAAAGTAGAACTTATAAAAAAACGAGAGATCAAGGAATGTCATAACAAGAAATCGAGCATTTCATTGCGGAATCAATTCGCACTCAACATTATAGAACGGGAACGGACAACAGTAGTATCAGTACGCGGAGCGAATGTGAAGAAGGATTCACAACAGGACGTATCTCAATAGCTGGAAGAGTGAATGTAGCAGCCGAGGAAGGAAAGATAAAAACTACCCGAGTATACGCTGCGGAAGAATAACGCGGGACGGAACGTTCAAGGAGGAGAAGTAACACCTTATGAAATCAAATTAGTCAAAGGAGTTAATATGATTGAAAAGTTATCAAGTAAAGTTGGAGAAACAAGAATTCAGATCCAGATACACAAGCAATGAAAAGTAACCCCTCAAATGTCTAGCAACAGATAGATCATGGCAATAACGGGAATGTCAAACCGATCGTATATCCCACGCACCCGATACCAGAACTTGTAGACTCACTATTGAAAAGTGCAATATTTGATGAAGTGCAAGGACAAGTGCACAGAGAAACAGAAACTACTACGCAAAAAAGCGCATTAGACGAAATACGGAGAACCGGAAGAATCGGAAAACCAACGATAACCACAACTATCGGATCAGAGGTCACACCAACAATAGTAAATATCAACTGATACCCACAATCGGAATGAGATTTATAAAAGGACGGATGGTGATAAATGTGACGAAATGGTTAGCTAGTACGAATTATAAAGAATAATTCTTATCGCGAACAAGCATACCAACAGCAAGCGCAAATAGACCCCAAAATGTAATATACTGTAATAATAACCAGATGGATTTCCTATATCACAAAGGATTGGCATCAACAGAGAAAATATACTACGACTTAGTTAAAAATGACTGTATCTTGAACAGAGAAATATTAAAGACAAAATTGGCAATGGCAATCACAAATCCGGATAATGCAATCCCATTATTACCACTCCAAGAGGGATATTTTGGAAGAATCGTCGGAGAAGTTAATGTACACGGTACAAATCGAAAAAGACAATTGCAAACTACCAAGATTCAAAATCCCGAGAGATAAATGCATAAAGAATAGAGATAATGCAAAGGAAAGATCAAGATCGCTAACCATAAACAAGGATGATACCCAAGAAATTTGTACCAACATGTCATTCATAATGTTATGGACGTTATTATGAAATAAAGAAGAGATTGGTTACAGTTTCCAACCCGAGTAATTGTAGCACCACCAAAAATATTTGGAATACAAGAATTGGCTAGCGAAGCAGAATTCAAACCAGTGGATATATCGAGAGTGAATAACCACGAAAGATCGGAACCGAGCCAAGAACATTTTTATTCCAGCAACAGAAGGCAAGCAAATATTATCCAACATTGTAATATAACCGGGGGTAACAACTTATGGAGAGAAAACCCAAACTAACGAAATTGTTACATCACCAGACCATTTTTCCAACACGTCTACAAGCAAATTAGATGAAAGCCATGTGGGAAGATTCTTAATCTCGACAGATGAACTGGCAGGATTTGGAAAATAACTTATCAATCAAATCGTAGGGTAAATCATAACATCAAATGTTAGCAGTTTCGACATCTATAAAGAGAGAGAAAAAATCACTGGAAATGGCATTGGATTCTTACCGTTTTTAGCTAAGACAATGGTGTTACATGGACACTCAAAAGAATTCACAAGAATAAAAGACTAGTAGGAATCTAACCTAAAAGAATTGTACCGATGAAGAAGTCGGACGAAAAATTTAAAGCAATAATGAGATAGAACCGAGAAAAACAAATGAAGCACAAGAAACAGTAACTGGAAACGATGATAATTCAAGAGATGATAGTAGCAGCGACAACGAACCGAACCAAGGAGGATGCAGATGCTAACTCAAGAGCAACCTCAAAACAATGGGAAAATCGAAAGAACAAAGAACATAGTGACATTTCACATCCAACCACCAGTATAGCGAAATGTCTAAAGAAACCACATCATGCATAGAGAGAAACATGCCAGTAAAACGACAGTAAATACCAAGATCACACATTACGAAATATTTATCCAGTACCATACGAACCAAAATTGGGCAGATCCAATAAAATTATAGGAGATAAAATGGATTTAAATGAAATGAATTCAATAAAATTAGGATTAGTAACAAACAAAATCTCAATTGTACAGTGATTTGATATAACATACGAGATATTAAAAGAAATCTTAATTGAAACAAAAAAATTGGTAAAGTTTAATAAGAATAAAAAATCTTGTTTGTAAGGAAAAATTTTATAAAATTTTCGAATTAATAAAAATAAAATCTTGTTGATAAAGTAAGTAAAGTAGATAACTTGAGACGAAAATCAAATTTATTTTGTTAAACTCTGATACAATTAACAATCATAGAAAGTAAAAATCGTACCTACTAGGATATAGGATTAATCACAAACCGAGACCATATCGGTGAGGTAAGCAAATATTGCGATCCATAATAAATTAAAATCCAATAGTAACAGTGGATAAATGAAAATTCAGTTCGAAAATTTAAGGATTAACAATAAAATTGGAAGATATTATTTAGATAGTGTTCGAACAAGTTAGGGCTGTGTTGTAGTTGTGCAAAAGATTAAAAATCACCAATAAATCAGAATCATAAAATAATTGAAATCTTTAACGACTGATAAATGATGAATTTGAACAGAGAGTGTTAACATAATCGAATGAATAGGGTGGGGATTGAGCCAAAATACGATCGAATTGAGTAGCAAGACGAATTGTAATAACCACTGGATGTCTGAGAATGAATAGATAAGTCTCGACCCGAGTAATTGTATTTTGAAACAATACGAATAGTTTCCCCCATCCATTCTTCTATGCTGAATTCCGAGGAGGATAAAATGATATCACGATTACTTGAGATAGGAGAAACCCCATCCCGAGAAAGTTAATAAATTCCAAAAATTAACGGGATCCCCAAAATGGCAAAATATGTCCATAACCGAAATATTCTGAGAAAGACAGTTAAAATTTCGAGAACAATGGAATCGTTAGGGACTCAAATAACATCTAGAATTAATTAATTCACGCACGCCGTCTGGTCGATAACATAAACATAGCAAGAAAATATTTGTCTCGAACATAGAATGACAAATTTTGAAATCTAATTTTAAAGCTTAAGCCGTTGCTATCAATTTGTTTTTTTTAAAACTCGAAATAAATCCATAATTATAAACCCATCAGATTTCTTAAAAACTTAATCAGGACAAATTATAATTGATTAGCATCCAAGCGCCAGCTTTAAAACTAATGCCTTCCAAATACCTATTCGCCATGAACAATCTTATGAATCTCAACAAAAAATAGTTGCCCTTCTTCACTCTAAAATATTTTGTATGATGTTTATTCAATTGCAGTTAAATCGAGTCTAGGAAAACCTCAATGTTAGTCGCTAAATGCACCAAAATCTTGACCCACCTAAACCTCTTTAACTAATATAGTAAAAGACCCTATTCCCCCACTATCATTTCATGATTTAAATTTCAATCGTTACGAGTATTCCAACAATCAAATTACTACTCAGAAAAAACGCTCGAAATGAGATTACGAACCACCGACGCAATAGGAAAGACCCCGGTCACAGTGGCCTTATTCATCCCTCGGAAAGCACGGAATCCGAGTAGCGAACCTCTCGTACCGGTGAGACAAGAATACCCAGCCGCTGAAATCTTTGCAAATGCGCAGGACCTCCCTCACCCAATTGGGAGCGGGTGCAGGAGCAGGTGGACATTACCAAGTAGTCAGGCAAGGAATGTACCCTTGCAAATGTGGCTGGATGACATCCTTGCCTGGGCCGGATCGCCGTCGCCCATCCACTCGTCCGGTTCGGGACACTAGGCGTCCCATACACAGTAGAGGCTCTCAAAAAGAAGCCTAGAAAGATTCTGCCCGGATGAATAAACGACGAACGAAGACATCAATAGTGATTAAATTAGCAATAAAATTAGAACCGTGTGAAATTTCTTTTCTTATACATCTGAAAAATGAAATGTGAGTTGTTTGAAAGATTTATAAAACATTTAAGCCCGACCATAATTGACGAGTAAAATCCATCTATTTCCAGTAATGTCCACTCTACTGATCTTGCAGACGGAGTTGGATCGGCGCGAGACAGGCGAATGGATTACTACTTAGTCATGTCCGCAACTAACCCGTGAGATGCAGCAGATCAAAGCGACGTGCTTAGATCCCAAACGAACCAAAAGTCCTATACAACGACTTAACTGCAGCTTCAAAAAGGCTGGGCCGAGGAACACGCCAGCTCAATCGGAGTTTGCGAACCGCAGGACGGGGGCTAGAAGTCGCACTAGCAGTATGCGAGAAGGTGAAGCGGTCACCTACCCGCCATCTTCGCCCACTCAATGCCGCAACCAGCAGTCAAGACAGCAGAGCAACCCCATCGCCACTAACAATCGTCGACCGGGACGGTAAAGGAGCCGTGCCCGACGTCGAGCAGCGCAACTTCAGAATGCCAAACCATAGATATTTATCATGTGATTTGATTAATAGAGTAGATTAGCCTTGATTGAGTCGTTTTCTTTTGAAATGCATACCCGCACGGTCAATTAAGTAACCTATTACGTCTCAGTTTTCCACAGTCAATTAAGCACTAACCATGAACAATTATTTATGAGGGGACAGAGCAAAGCGAGCATAGGACTTTCTATCGACAGCTCGTGAACCCGAGTTTGTCCGAGCAATACAGTACTAGCCAATGGTAATTCATTTTTGCGGACAATCCACCACTTGAAACACATTTCCACGTTGCTTAGCACCGGGTGCCAAGTGGGTAGTATCATTTTGTATGGCGTTACTAGGGTCGCCAGGAAGATAAGCAAGATTCAAACCCGTAACCCACCACACAAATTTGGGGGCTCAGCCGGGATAGAATGAATTGTTTTTGCAAAGAACCAAAGAAATATAAAACAAATGTCTAATGATCAAACAAAATGTCGGGACGACAAACCCCGGAGAGATGACAAATGAAAAGAAGAGAGCTTAATACAGAAAGATAAAAAACGAGTAACCCGACTACAAATTAGGACGCCAAAGCACTCAACATCCCATCAATACTTGACGACATGATGACCAAGACGCATAAGTAATTAAAAGGGTAAAATCGGGATAAAATGAAATGGGGTACAGTAAGGGGGTAAATGATAAACAAGAAGAAAGCAACCGAACCAAACAAGAGGACGCCAACGGTAAGAAAAAAAAGCACAACAGGTAATGATTAAAATAGTGATTAGATAAAATGATCAAAATATATTAAAGAGGTGAATGAATTTTAGTTAATTAGTATTTTAGATAATTTAAAGGGTAATTTGATAATTTTAGATGGAACCAGCAAAAATTATAGAAAACTAAAGGGGATTCTAAACATCGAAAATGACAATTTGAGGAACTAATTAATAACAAAGTTAATTAAACGAGCTAAAAGAGGATATATCAGCAAATCTCTAACCTATTACTCGATGAACATTGCATATTATAAAATTGATCGATATTGATAAAGATGTAACTACTGAGAGAATATTGAAATTCTATCTATGAGATTAGAGATAACAAATTTGGGAAAAGCTGGTACAAGTTAAATGGAAAAAGTCAAGAATATTGAAGACGAGATTGCAAAAACAATGAAAGAGCAAACTAAGGCTTTGTGGAGTGTTTATGCGGCAAAACAGAGGAAGCACGAGTAATGGTGATACCTTGCGGACACCTGAGTTATTGTCATGGTGCGCACAAGAGTCCGCAACTGTGTATGTTATGCCCAGCGAAAGATAAAGGGAAAGACTAACCGGTTTACTCCCATGAATTGTTATGATGAAATGAAATAAAGTGTATTATTTGAATTATTATTTAGACGATAAGATGAATATAAAAAGAATATGGCAATGTTTATAAATAATAATAACCCGACAAACGATAAACAATGGTAATAGACCAAAAACATAAAAGCCGATAAGGGAAATAATCAAAACACATGCACAGAGACACAAAATATTGGACGGAAAAATTTCGACACCGAGTTTTCCTAAGTGTATAATTCTTTTGTTTTAATTGATTTATAATTATTGATATTTATATGAGATAGGACGAAGGAAAAATGGTTAAACCTGAAGCTGTCTAATGATAGTACGCTCACCCAAGGGAAACCTGAATCAACCCCTACTGAGAAAGGGAACTGGTAGGCCAGTCGGTATGTCAGCAAGTAACCGGCGAGAGATTGATCACCTCTTTTGGGAGCTTGTTGATGCGATTACACAAATTTTGAAGGGGGGAGTAAAGAGAATAGACGAGGGTGAGAAGAAAGAGTGGTACACGGAACAGAACAATAGTTTAGAGTAAAGGTACCGAGAGATGACTTCTTTTTTTCCCTAGCTGGTGGTGAGGCACAGAGGACAGCTTACGGACTGTCGTGCTCAGGTTGTTATCAGCCCAAGGGACTGATGACGCCTGGCCGTTCGATACAAAACCCGGATCACACACCGAGTATCGGACGAATTCTTTTTTTCGCTGGGAGGCACTCGATACAACGACCCGGATCCCAACACCGAGTATCGGGCCAAACGGTAGGTGAGATGTGAACTAACCGGTAAATGGTTCATACTCAAAATGTCCTACTAAAGCACAGAATGAGAGCGCTCGAACCGAGCCGAGAAATCTGATGGATGGAGCGGGCAGAAGATTTTGATAGTTTATTCCCCGCTCCCACTTTTGAGCACTTCTTTCTTTCACTATTCGGGAATCAAGTAACCGGCTTTTGGAACTTGATTGAACGTCTAGGCAATTTCCATACTTTATATTCTTCGAGGTAACACCGGATCCCACACCGAGTACCGAGGGAATGTTTTTTTATTGCCCAGCGAGGAGTTTGGTACAACAAACCCGATCCCACACCGAGTACCAAATATCCCGAATGGCGGTGAGTAAAGCGTAACCGGAAGAATGCGCGGCCCAAAAGACGCCATGGCTTTGAGAGTCAGTGTGAGGCCTTCAAACATACCCAAAAGTCACTGATTGAGCTCAAGTCCGATATAAGAGATAATATGAATAGAGGGCCGGATGATTATAATCAGATACTTGAGGCAATAGAGGGCTGGATGATTAATCAGAATACTTGAGGCAATAGAGGGCCGGATGATCAATGATCAGATACTTGAGGCAATAGAGGGCTGATGATCATGATCAGATACTTGAGGCAATAAGGCTGGATGATTATAATCAGATACTTGAGGCAATAGAGGGCCGATGATTATGATCAGATACTGGAGGCCATAGAGTACCAAGATAAGATATGATAGAGTAAAGAGAAAATAGGATTAATGAATAGATATTAAGGTCACAGATGACCAGTAAAAGAGTTTAAAGCCGAAGCCGAAGAACCAACGAAATCATAGAGGGCATAGAGCGCCAGCGATTGAGGATTAAGTAATGAATTTTTGGGAGACATAGGAAAAATAATTAATGGAATGAATGAAAGTATGAAGATGTGATTTTATATTATTGATGTTATGATATAGATAATTGATACGACTAATATAGATAACTGATAAGACTATATAGATAATTGATACGAGATTAATAGATAATTATTACGAGTTATAGATAATTAAAAATGACTTAAAATGAGGGGGTGAGTCAGCATAAAGAAGACACCACGATAAATGCGAACAGGGATGATAACAACGAGAAATAGTATGGTAAACGGAGGAGAAATTAGTATAGAGTATAGAATATTGGAGTGTTATTTATTTTTAGGAATCGATAGTCCAAGCAAAGCAATCCAAGTCAACTAAAGCAAAGCAAAAAGAGAAAATTTCAGAGCCAACGACAAAGCAAGCGTTTAACAAAGGAATTCGAATAAACGAACAGAAAAGATCTAGAGTAAGCGTCAGAGCAGTTACAAGCAGATAAGCAATCAGAAGTTCAAAGCAAGCAAGCAAAGAGAAAAGAACGAGAAACCAGTCAAGCAGCTGAATAACCGTAAACATTGATAGCATCAAGCACCACACGAGAAGCAAAAGCCAGAGAATAGAGAAAAAAGAGTTTATTAAAAGAGGAAGAAAAAAAAAGTTCGCAACAGTAGAAGTGTCAACACTAAAGTATCAACTGTAACCGGAACAGGCACAGATAGCGGATTGACCGATTTTGAATTTAATAGCAAGCGAGGAGAACGAATTACGTAATATCGAAAATCAATTGACAACGATAGAATCAGTGAACGAAGAAGAATCTGACAACAATCCAAACATGACGACTTCATAAACTCTTCAATCCGGATGCAAATACAATGTTGAATAACAATAATGTGATGATAGGAGAATTCAGAGAAAAGTTTAGAGAGAACCGTTTCGACGGTAGTCTCACAAATTGGATACATTCATAAAGGAAATTCGAAGTGTTATAAAAATATCTGTCACTGGACAGATCAAAAAGTAAAAGAGGACTACCTTGTATCTGAAAGGGAGCGCACAAGATGGTATTTTTGTAGAAGAAGCGAGAGACGCAGCGAAATTGACAACGTGGACAGAGATTAAAGGAGTTCTTAATAAAGATAATTCGGGATAGAGAAAAAGGGAATAGGAAGATATTGACTTCCTACACCGAAAACAAAGACGAAGATGAATCAAATGCAGTGTACGCATGCGAATTAAAGAAATTGTGTAAAGAAGCCTTCGGAGAAACAGATTTGCCCGAAGATAAAAATGGTAGACGTCTTCATAAGAGGAATCAAAGAGAAGACATACGAGCTAACCTTGGATGTTTGGCACCAGAAACGTTAGATAAAGCCAGTAGCAATCGCAATAGATTGTGAAGCCCATTTGGGACTGGATATCAAGTGGCAGTCTTGGCACAGAACCAACAACAATCAACAGTCAATGCCAACAATCAAAACAACAATACCATCCAAGCTATGAATCATTCATTCCAAAGCACAGCAGATGTTCAAGGCCACCAGCAACGAGAAATCCGGAGGATAGAGGTAATAACAGTAAGTTATAATAATAATTTCAGGAACGAATCCAAATACAAATGAAAAATGCTCCATATGCCAATAGGACATCGGTCAGAGAATTGTTTTCGAAAATTACACTTGTCAAAAATGTGGTAGACGAGGCAATACTGAGAAAAAATAGTAGACAACCTATTAACAAGCCTTGTTACAATTGTGGACAACAAGGACATTTCGGCAAGGCAATGTAACATAAGACGAGAACCAAACCAGCAGCCAAGATCAAACAACTCTATGGGAAACCCACAGATTAACGTGATGCAAGAGATAGACATGTTACGAAAACATTACAACGAAATGCCCATGGAACTAAAAGAGATGATGCAACAGATGCCACCAATATACAACAACAAACGAATCAACGTAATGAGAAGCAATGAGGAGATTCAAGAGCTTGCGAACTAGAGAATATCAAGAGCAACAACAAGCCTGAATGGCAAAACTCAAACAGAGGAAGCCAAGAAATCCAGCCAAGATGGGGAAAATCGAAAACAAACCCCGAAAAGAATAATTATGATGAGATGGAAATTCCAGATGAAATTCACACTCGGGAGCAGTGTGTTGAGAACGAAGGGGGAGGAAATATGATAACTGAATAACGAGAAACAGTTGAATTAAATACGATGGAGAAATAGAGGCCATCAAAGAATTTGCAGAAGGAGGGAAAACAGAGACGTCGACAATTAAAAGGAAATGACAACTGAGAATCAGACGAACCAGAAACTCAAGAGAGTAATCGAGCAGAGATGATGATAACGGAAGATCCAAAACGAAGGGAACACTAATGTACAGATAGACGAACTCGAAAAACGAATTAAATGACACAAACAATAGAGAGTACACTCGAGAAAATAAGCAAAGGAAGCTTTAGAACAAGAGGAATTCAACTAAAAGAAAAGAAGCATCCTGAACAAGAGAAAGCGGAACTAAAAAAGAAGGCATTAAAATTAAAAATAGACGGAGCGCTAAAACATTTAAGAACAAGAGCAAACACTAGATAAAAAATAGAAGTGATGACAAAGAAGTGCTATCTCAAGAAATGGAGGAGCAAAAATTAGAACTACAAAGAGATTGAGCAGGAGCATCAACGTCACAAGGAAAAGAAAAAGATATCAGAACCATATATAACAAAAAAATCGAATCCAGAGGGTAACTGCTACAAAAAAATAGAAACAAGAATCAGAAAAAGAAAAGCCCACGTGGAGTAAAGCACAAATCGAGAATAAAATAAAAGAGATATGGTTCCAAATAAAAGGGCGCAACAAAGATATGAAAGAGAGGAACAACACAATATTAATAATGATGAGACAAATACCAGACGATCAACAGATGAGGATGAAAGGCGAGATAAGCAGTCTGGGCGGAGAAAATATTTCAATCATGCGAGGAAATAAACCAATAAGGATGAATCAAAATCCGAATTAGAAGAAATGGAACGAACGTGCCAAGAGAGATGAAACCGAGTATTAAAAGAATCAACGAGATTGGTAGAAAGAAAGTAGACCGAAACAAATGTTTCTTAAACTCAGAGATACAACCGCATTCAGCAGAATAAATGAAATTATTGCGAAAGGATATCAACAGGATAACGGTACATTCACGGCATCATGGAAAGATATGAATAAAAGTACAAAAGAAATTTAAAAGAATATGATGGAGAAGAGTATCAGGGTAATTATTGATTTTCCAGAAATACCAGACAGATAATAGCCACAAGAGGCAAAGCACAACGAGTTGTATGATTGGGTAGCGAAAAAGCTGGACCAGCTACAAAAATAAACCCCTATATATATCAAGGAAGGAAATAAAGCGAGATATACACCTAGCGATGCTCTAATAGGCCAAAAGGAATAAATGTGGTAACATTAACAAAAATGAAACCGAAGAAACGACAGCGGAAATATGGCAGAAAATTCAGATATTGTACAACAAAGAAATAAAACCTGGATTAGAAAAGGAGACAAAGATAATGAGGCAAAACCAGATAAAAATGACAGAACAAACAATAGACCAGGCTAGAAAATATATTAATCGATTATCATTAACTAGAACCGATTTCAATGAAAATATTTGTAGAAGCTGTAACGGGATACAGACATAATGAGATTCGATAACGAGAGAAACAGATGAGTTGAATAAGCCAAATATGGAGAGCACCAAAGAGACTGAGAGGAGATGAACCAATAAAGATAAGAATCAAGCTATACCAAATGATGAAATAAAAGAAAATATCGGTAAGAATCCGATTGTCAAATGCATGAATTATAACCGACGGATAAAATCGAGAAATTATACAACCGATAATCGAAAGTAGCGATGAATGGCATGGTAGAGGACGTAGCAATAATGTATCAACAAACGACAAATAAGTCCGCGAGAACGAACCCCGATATACGAATTAGGTATATGGGAAGACGGACAAACCATTAATATCATAAGCCATGGATGAACAGAAAGGAAAAATACGACAAAAAAGGGAACACAGATTCCAAGAGTTTCAGAGGAAAATGAAAAGAAAGATGGACCAAATACTACCATCTACCAGTTATGGAGGACAAGAAATGCGAAAATTAAGCACGAAATACAAACCGATAGACGATTCGCGTGCGATCACACCATGGAAAAAGGTATAGATGAAAGACAAAGGAATGGAAATGGCAAATGGAGAGAACCGAACAAAAATGGAGAAATATATACCAGGGGAAGCGCCAGAAGAGGCAGCCAATGAAACAACCTTGGAACTATATGAGATGAACCATATGAAATCTACCAGAGGAAATGAAAATAACGAAATGGAATGGCAAACCAGAAGAAGACGAGGAAATAAATGAATAAAGCTCGACTAGCTCCATATACATGGAAGATAAGTGATGGGCTGAAAAAGGTAAAATCGCTGAGAAGAGAAAATCATCGGTATCACAAGTCATCAATTCTATACAGAGATCGGAGGATAACCGGATGAAATTGAGAGTATACCCAAACGGAGATGGGGTAAGGAAAAGGAACACACCTATCAGTGTATTTTCTATTAGCAAGAGGCAGAATATGACGGAAAATTAGAATGGCATTTAATCGAAAAGTCACAATTTCAATCGCTAAAACCCGGGAAAATGGGAAAGAGCGACATAGCGAAAATTGGAGCAGACCCAAGATCAATGATAAGTCAAAAGCCAAAATCCACTGAATGTGCAAGGAGGAGTACCACACAATTTCTACTGAAAAAATAGTAACACCTCAATTTGTAAAAGACGATACGATATACATCACGATCGAAGTAGAAAACAGAACGAGAAAAGAAAATTACGAATTCACAAGAAACAAAGCGAGACCGCGAATCAGTGTACTCGAGAAAACGAATACCAGGAACAAAATACTTGCCCACAGATATAGACGACCTGTGGAGGAAGGATTAACAAGATAAACGGAAACGAAAAATGTAGAGAATTAGCAGCGATATTGAGAACCGGAAGCAAAGAATCAAAGACGAACGGTAACAGAATTTGGCCAATTGGATAATCGATTCTTGTAGCAGAGTGGAGAATCTGCGAAATATCGTAAAGGAAATAGAGGAAATATCGAGAATGTATGCGTGGTACCCGAAACAATTCCGAGAAATTTCGAAAATGGAAACACACCGAATGGGCAGCCGAAAACCATAGAGAGTATAACTTTAAAATTAATGATGCCAGATTTCGAACCAATCGAAAGAGAATTTTATATCACTTGCCAGGTGAGTGAAGTGAAAAAGAGAATACCGTATGACCGCATTTCATTTACAATACCAAGGAACGATCATTAGACGACGATCTCGAATCGGAGTTTACGCAAATTGCAATTGGGATTAATAAATGTATTAACAGTAGCAAGATCGCGGGTAGAGAACTCAATAAAAGAGAAATCAGAGAAAACGAACGCAATAGGACGACCAAGAAAGTCTAAATACGCCAAGAAAGTTCCACCTTCAGCAGAACGAAAGTAATCGTCATCAACAACAGGAGACGAAGAAATATTAAATGATCTAAATTGATATTGGTGGACGAGGAAACAACCAGGAGAATACGGAATCAAGAGATTGTTCCATGACAGAAGATGAAAACGATGCCGATAAACAGATGAACCCAGACGAGCTAGTATGTGGGTCAAAGACAGCCAGTCGAAATTATAGAGCCAGATACCGAAGAGGAAATATAAAAGAAAGAGAGAAGACGCCGAAGCTCAACAGGAGACGAATGGGATAACTGGATAAATGAACGAGGAGCTACAACATCCAAGAAACAACAGACGAACAACCCAAACGAAAAGAAACAGGTACGGCAATGGAAAAGAAATCCAGAGGACGAACCGAAAATTGATAAACCACTCCAGAAAGGAAAACTAAGAAAATGCAGATGGATCAACTGACAACGAAATTAAACAAGCTTAGCCAGTAACGAAGCAGTTACAGGGAAAACTGAAAGGCCAAGAACAAGGAGCAAAATGGATCAATAGATTGATAACTGATATGCTGGGATTAGCAATCCAGAAATAAAGAGAAATTTAAAACTCAATAATATCGGAGCAAGAAGCGAAACAGCTTTTGGACAGCAAATAAAGCCAATAAATAAATAAAATTATGGACAAACAAGGTACGACACAACAGAGATCCAAGGAGGAACTACTGTTGATAATAAATCATTTAAAACGAAACGACTGACGATCCAAATAGATATTTGGTAGGGATGGCTTATCTGATGTACAATACGATAGTGATATACAGAAAGCGAACTCCAAGTACAATCCCAAACGGAATATGAATTCGCAATAACAGACTTATCAGGAAAAGTAATTGACATTCATGCCTATATTCAATAATTCTGGAATTAGCAAACAAAATTATTTTTATTATTGCACAGAAAAATGGAACCCCTACAATATACGGACAAAACTGGCGGTCGCCCAAAAAAACAATATAAAACCTTTATGACCAAGATTGTCCAGCTGTCCCGTGAGATCCAGCAAAACGCCACAACGGTGGACCCAAAGAAATAAGATCAAATCAATGCATCAAAGCACCGCAGCCAAAAAAGGATGGGCAGACGAAAAACAGTTGAACCAAACCTCCGAACGTCAGATCGGGGGTTGGAGTTGCACTATTTGCCTGTAAGAGGGGCAGCCGTAACTTACCCCTCGTCTTTGCCCCGCTCAATAGCCTATCGTGACAGTGGCAACTCAACAACCACAACAACAAAATACGAACATTATCGGCCTGGACGAAAGAGCGGTAGTCGAGCCGCTCGATATTAAAAAAGACCTGACGGAATTATAAATTGTTATTTTGTAAATTAAATAGGTTTATATTTGTAAATTATATCCTTCTTCGTAGTTTAAAACGAATCTACTAACATTGAAGAATTTGATAGTCTCTAAATCCGCAACCAACCCACTAGAGTACATTCGATATGCAGCCGCTTGGTGTTCATTGCGATTCCTTCTTGTGGTATGATGGACTCCAAACGAATAAAATCTACGACATACAAGGAACCCAATAATCTAAAGCGAGCACAAGTCTTCTACGAGCAGCTCGTGGACCAGAGGCCGTCGAGCAATTACAGCGATTTTGTATAACGCTGCACTTTTTGCGGACGATTCTACCCACTCGAACACAGTCCAACGTTGCTTGAGCAACGGGTGCCGAGTGTACAAGAAATATTATATGTGGTGTTACCTGGTAACCACAGTAAGATTAAAACAAACATTCATTATCAGTAACCCACCACCACTAACCCACCAATATTAGAAAGGGTTGACTGTATTTACTTGGTGTACTATATTCAAGTTGAGTTGTCTTGTTCCGTGTTTTTATGCTATGTTATTGATACATTCAAATAAACTTCAAGGCCAACATGAATAACAATCCCATCACAAATGTTGGGCCAGAACGTAAAAACGGCCTTGATAAATGTTAAATGAATCAGAAAACACACACCAGATACAAACACGCATTTAAAATAAACCTGAAAAACACCAAATAAACCTATAAATCTAAGAAATTAAAGAATTAAATATAAATTAAATAAAATAAAAAGTAAAATAAATAATAACAAAATTGCACCAATCCGCACGATACCTACACAAATACAACAGAAAACACGACAAATCGACGAAATTAGAAAAAATCAATTAAAGTTCATTAAAGTGGAATTTAAATTGAAAAATTGAATTAGCAATAATTCAATAAAAAACTTTAAATAAAAAATTAAAAAATAAACAAGAAATAAAAATAAAAAAATAGAAATTGCTAGAAAAGACAATCGAATTTGTTTTACTGCACAAAGTTTACACGTCCACACAATTAGGAATACAATACCAGTCCATTCACATTTAACAACCATTTTTCGAAAATTGTTGAAATTTTTTCTTAAACCATTTTTGAAAACTAACCAATTTCTATAAATTGTTAGATATTTTTGAACTCAACTACTTCGAATCTATTTTAAATTTTAGGTAAGATCATTTATATTGGAACCTCTTCCACATCACGACCTTGCATTCAATGGAGCTCTTGCTCGGCGTTGTGTGGGAGGAGATATATTTATGCTATGCTATTTATGCCTTATTACGTGATGAATTTGGAATGGTTAATGGGAACTTATTGTTTATATAATAAATTTATTAATATGTATTATATGTTTCATTAAATTTATAAATTAACATCTAACTGTCGAAATTTTTCCGGCCACAGCCGAAACATCACGCAAGTTAGTAAAATCAAACATCGTGCGATGCTGTAAGTGCGTGGAAGATCGCCATGATATGCACCCGTGAAGACTCAGCGTGCGCAACGCGCGGTTGGATCGTAATATTTTCCCTAAGCATGAAGCGAGAAATAAAAGGAAGAGTCTCTGGCTGCTTTCCTCGTTTCTTCAATCTGTAAAATCGACCTAAAATTTATTCTAACAAACGCTCTAATCTCCACACCGAAGTAGTCGTGGGCATCAATAACTATAATATAAACATACTATGCCTTAAGATCAATTAAAGAAAGGTACGGGACAACGTAATTGAAATGCTGACTATAACCACTCCGTGTCAATATATAAAATGAATTGATAGGTTTAGGATATTATTGAAACAAAATAAATGTTAGGAGTGATAGGAGATGAAAGAAATAATGAAGCTATAAAATGAACTCAATAAAGTTATGATAGAGGAAATAAAGAATCAATAAAATTGATTAGTATGAAATAAAATTAAATTATGAAAAATGAATTTAATAAATCATGATAAAGAAGTGGAAATGAATTTAGTGAAGTTAGGATTAATTGGAGGTTTAAATGAATCCATAAATTAATAGAGATAAAATGATTAATGAAAATGAATCAATAAAATTGGATTAGTACAACAAATCCCATTGTACAGTTGATTATATAACATACGAGATATTAAAAGAAAATCTTAATGAAACAAAAAATGTAAGTTTAATAAAGAATAAAATCTTTGTTAAGAAAAAATTTAATAAATTTCGATTAATAAAAATAGAAATCTTGTTGATAAAGTAATAAGTAGAAACTGAGACGAAAATAAATTTATTTGTTAACTCTAACAATTAACAATCAAGTAGAAAGTAAAATCGTACTATAGGATATAGATTAATCACAAACCGCAGACCATAGCGGTGAGTGTAAGCAAATATTGCGATCCATAATATAATCCATAGGTACAGTGGAATATTGAAACATTCAGTTCGAAAATTTTAGGATTACAATAAATTGAATATTATTTAGATAGTTTCGACAAGAGGCTGTGTTGTAGTTGTGCAAAGATTAAAAATTCACCGAATAAAATCAGAATCATAAATTAATTGAAATCTTTAAGACTAATGAATGAGGAATTGACGGAGAGTGTTAACATAAATCGATATGAAATAGGAATGGGGATTGATTGAGCAAAATACGATCGGAATTGAGTAGCAAGACGAATGTAATAACCACTGGATGTCTAGAATGATAGATAAGGCTCGACCCGGTAATTGTATTTTGAAACAATACGAATAGTTTTCCCCCATCCATTCTTCTATGCTTGAATTCCGAGGAGGATAAAAATGATATCACGATTACTTGAGATAGGAGAAAACCCCTCGAGAAAGTAATAAATTCAAAATTACGGGATTCCCAAATGGCAATATGTCCAAACCGAATAGTTCTGAGAAAGACAGTAAAAATTTCGAGACAATGGAATTCGTTAGGCGACTCAAATAACATCTAGAATTAATTAATTCACGCACGCCGTCTGGTCGATAACATAAACATAGCAAGAAAATATTGTCTCGAACATAGAAAGCTGACAAATGAAATCTAATTTTAAGCTTACGTTGCTAATCAATTTGTTTTTTTTAACTCGAAATAATCCCTAAATTATAAACCATTCAGATTTCTTAAAAACTTTAATCAGGACAAATTATAATTGAAATTAGCATCAAGCGCCAACTTAAACTAATGCCTCCAATACCTATTGCCAAAATGACAATCTTATGAATCTCACAAAATAGTTGCGCCTTCTTCACTCTAAAATATTTTGTATGATGGTTTATTCATTGCAGTTAAATCGAGTCTAGGAAAACCTCAATGTTAGTCGCTAAAGCACCAAATCTTGGACCCACCTAAAGCTCTCTTAACTTATATAGTAAAGACCTATTCCCCACACTACATTTCATGATAAATTTCAATCGGTACAGTATGTCCAACAATCAAATTACTACCATAAAAAACGCGGAAATGAGATTACGAACCACCGAGCAACTAGGAAGACCCCGGTCAACAGTGGCCTTATTCTAAATCCCTCGGAAAGCACGAATCCGAGTAGCGAACCTCTCGCTAAACCGGGGGAGACAGATACCAGCCTCTGAAATCTTTGCAAATGCGCAGACCTCCTGCAGCCCATGGGAGCGGGGCAGGAGCAGGGATTACAAGTAGTCAAGGCAAGAGTACCGTTGCAAATGTGCGGATGACATCCTTCTGGGCGATCGCCGTCGCCCATCCACCTCGTCCGGTTCGGGTACACAGGCTCCATAACACAGTAGAGGCTCTCCAAGAAGCCTAGAAAGATTCTGCCGGATGAATAAAACCGACGAACGAGACATCATAGTGATTACAATAGCAAAAAAATTAAACGTGTGAATTTCTTTTCGTTGATACATCTGAAATGAATGTTGATTGTTTAAGGATTTTAAACATTTAAGCCGACCATAAAATTGACGAGTAAAATTCCATCTTCTAATGTCTCCACCTCTACGATCTTGCAGACGGAGTTGGACGCGCGAGACATGCGAAAATGCGAATTACTTAGTCAAGTCCTGCAACTTTAACCGTGGATGCAGCAGATCAAAGCGATTATCACTGCTAATCCAACGAACCAAAGTCCGTATTACCACGACTTACTAGCAGTCAAAAAGGCTGGCCGAGGAACGCCAGCTCAATCGAGTTTGCGAACGCAGGGTACGGGGCTAGAAGTCGCACTAGCCAGTATGCCGGAGAAGGTGAAGCGTCACCTACCCGCTCATCTTCGCCCCAACTCAAATAATGCCGCAACCAGCAGTCAAGACAGCCAGAGCAACCCATCGCCACTAACAATCGTCGACCGGACGTAAGAGCGTGCCGACGTGAGCAGCGCAACTTCAGAATGCCAAATACCATAGATTATATCATGTATTTGATTTAATAAGTAGATCTAGCCTTATTGAGTCGTTTTCTTTGAAATTGCATACCCGCACGGTCATAAGTAACCCTATACGCTCAGTTTTCACAGTCAATGTAAGCGAAGCAGCACTAACCATGAACAATTATTATTGAGGACAGAGCAAAGCGAAGCATAGGTCTTCATCGAACAGCTCAGGTTGAACGACCGAGTTTGCCGAGCAATGACATACTAAGCCAAGTATTTCAATTTGCGGACAATCCACATTGAACACATTTCCAACGTTGCTTAAGCAACGGGTGCCAATGATTAGTATCATTTTGATGCGTTACTAGGTCGCCAGGAAGATAAGCAAGATTCGAAACCCTGTAACCCACCACACAAATTTGGGGGCTCAGCCGGGAATAGAATGTTGTTGCAAAGAACCCCAAAAGAAATAAACAAATGTCTAATGATCAAACAAAAATGTCGGACGACCAAACCCCGAGAAGACAAATGAAACAAGAAGAGAGCTTAATACAGAAAGATAAAAAAACTTTAGTAACCGACTACAAATTAGGACGCCAAAGCACTCAACAGTCCATCAATACTGACCGACATGATGACAAGACGCATAAGTTAATTAAAAGGTTAAAATCGCGGATTAAAAATGAAATGGGTAAGTAAGGGGGGTAATGCATAAACAAGAGAAAGCAACCGAACCAACAAGAGGACGCCAACGGTAATAGAAAAAAAAGCACAACAGGTAATGATTAAAAAGTGATAGATTAAAATGAATCAAATATATTAATCAAGGTGATATGAATTTAGTTAATAGTATTAGATAAATTTAAAGTATTTGATAATTTTTAGTGGAACCAGCAAAATGTATAGAAAAACCTTAAAGAGGGATTCTAAACATCGAAAATGACAATTCTTGAGTAACTAATTAATAAACAAAAGTTAATTAAACGAGCTAAAAGATATATCAGCAATCTCTAACTATACTCCGATGAACATGCATATTAATAAATGATCGTATTGATAAAGATGTAACTACTGAGAAATATATGAAAATTCTAATCTTGAGATTAGAATATAGCCAAATGGAAAAGTCTGTACAAGTTAATGAAAGTCAAAGATATTGGTTAAGACGAGAGATGCACAACATGAAAGAGCAAACTAAGGCTTAGGGATGTGTTATGCGTGCAAAACAGAGGAAGCAACGAGTAATGGTGAACCTTGCGGACACCTAAGATTGTCATGGAGCGCACAAGAGTCGCACTGTAGTTATGCCAGCGATAAGATAAAGAAAGACTAAACGGTTTACTTCCCATGAATTGTTTATGATTGAATATAATGAATATAAATGTGTATTTTTGAATTATTATTAGGACGATAAGATGAAATATAAAAGAAATTATGCAATGTTTATAAATGTGAATAAAAATAACCCCGACTGAATCGATAATACTTAATGGTTAATAGACCAAAACATAAAAGCCGATATTAGGGGAAAATAGATCAAAACAACATGCACTAGAAGACACAAAATATTGGACGGAAAATTCACAAGCCGAGTTTTCCTAGTGTTTATTAATTCTTTTGTTTATTGATATTATAATTATGATATCTATATTGAGATAGGACGAGCGAAAAATGGTTAAACCGAGCATGCTAATGATAGTACGCTCACCCAAGAGGAAACCCTGATCAACCCTACTGAGAAAGGAACTGGTAGGCCAAGTCGCGCGTATGTCAGCAAGTAAAACAGCGAGAGATTGATCACCTCTTGGGAGTCTTTTGTGATGCGATTACCACAAATTTTGAAAGCGGGGAGTAAAAGAGATAGGACCCGAGGGTGAGAGAAGAGTTTTACACGGAACAGAACAATAGTTAGAGTAAGTACCTAGAAGATGACTCTTTTTTCCTTAGTGGTGGTGAGGCACCAGAGGACAGCTACGACTTCGTGCTCAGGTTGTTATCAGCCAAGGGATGGATGACGCTGGCCGTTCGATACAAAACCCGTCACACACCGGAGTATCGACGATTCTTTTTCGCTGGGGAGGCATCGATACAACGACCCGGATCCTCACACCGAGTATCGCGCCCAAACGTAGGTGATGATGTGAATCTAACCGTAAGATGGTTCAACTCAAAATCCACTAAAGCCAGTGAGAGCGCTCGAACCGAGCGAGAAATCTGATGGATGGAGCGGCAAGAGATTTGATAGTTTATTCCGCCGCTCCCATCTTTTGAGCATCTCCTTTTTCTTTTCACTATTCGGGAAATCAAGTAAACGCTTTTGGAAACTATTGAACGTCTAGGCATTCTACTTTTATATTCTTCGAGTACACAACCCGGATCCCACCACGAGTACCGAGGAATGTTTTTATTGTCCCACAGGAGTTTTGGTTTACACAAAACAACCCGGAATCCCACACCGATTACCAATATCCGAATGCGTGAGAAAGCGTAACCGGAAGAATGCCGGAAACAAAAGACGCCATGGCTTGAGAGTCAGTGTGAGGCCTCAAACATTACCCAAAAGTCACTGATTGAGCTCAAGTCGATATAAGAGATTAGATAGTAAAAGAGTGGCCGGATGATTATAATCCAATACGTGAGCCAAATAGAGGGCTGGATGAATTATAATCAGATACTTGAGGCAAGTAGAGGAGCCCGGATGATTCATGATCAGATACATTGAGGCAATAGAGGGCTGGATTGATTTCATTGATAAGATACTTGAGGCATAAAGGCCTGGAGATTATAATCAGATACTTTGAGGCAATAGAGGCCGGATGATTATGATCAAGGATACTGAGCCATAGAGTACCAGATAAAGATATATAGAGAAAGATGACGGCGTCGAATGGATTATGAATAATATTGAAGGTCACAGATGACAGTAAAAAGAGTTAAACGAAGCGAAAGCCAACGGAAATCATAGAGGGGCATAGAAGCGCCAGCGATTGAGGATTAGTAAATGAATTTTTGGGAGACATAGGAAAATAATTAAGAATAGATGAAAAGTATAAGAGATATTTATAATGATGTATGATATAGATAATGATACGACTATATAGATAAACTATAAGACTATATAGAAATTGATACGAGATTAATAGATAATTATACGAGTTAATAGATAATTAAAAATGGACTTAAAATGAGGGGGTGAGTCAATAAAGAAAGACCACCACGATAAATAAATGCGAACAAGGGATGATAAACAGAGAAGTATGGTAAACGAGGAGAAATGTATAGAAGTTATAGAATATTGGAGTATTTATTTTCTAGGAATCGATAGTCAGCAAAGACAATCCAATCAAGTACAAAAGCAAAGCAAAAGAGAAAATTTTCAGAGCCCAACGACAAAAGCAAGCGTTAACAAAGGAATTCGAAATAAAACGAACAGAAAGATCTTAGAGTAAGCGTCAGAAGGCAGTTACAAGCAGAAAGCATCAGAAGTTTCAAAGCAAGCAAAGCAAGAGAAAAGAAAACACCAGTCAATGCAGCTGGAATCAACCGTAACATTGATAGATCAGCAACCACACGAGAAGCAAAAAGCCAAGAGAATAGAGAAAAAGTTTATTAAAAGGAAGAAAAGAAAAAAGTTCGCAAAACAGTAGAAGTGTCAACACTAAAGTATCAACTGTAACCGAAAGGCACTGATAGCGGATGACCCATTGAATTTAAATAGCATCGAGGAGAACGAATACGTAATATCGAAAACAATTGACAACGATAGAATCAGTGAACGAAGGAAGATCTGGACAACATCCAAACATGACGACCTTCAATAAACTCTTCAATCCGGAGAGTGCAAATGACAAATGTTGAGATAACCAATAATGTTGTGATAGGAATTCAGAGAAAAGTTTAGAGGAAGAACCTTTCGACGGGTAGTCTCAACAAATGGATACATTCATAAAGGAAGTCGAAGTTTATAAAAAATATCGTCACTGACAGATCAAAAATAAAGAGCGACTACCCTTGTATCTGAAAGGGAGCGCACCAAGATGTATTGTAGAAGAAGCGAGAGACGCAGCGAAATTGACAACGGACAGAGATTAAAAGAGTTCTTAATAAAGATATCGGAAGAGGGAAAAAAGGTGAATAGAAATATTGACTTCCTACACCGAAAAACAAAGCGAGATGAATCAAATGCAGTGTACGCATGCGAATAAGAAATTTGTAAAGAAGCCTTCGGAGAGAAACAGATTTGCCCGAAGATAAAATGGTAAGACGTCTTCATAAGAGGAAATCAAAAGAGAAAGACATACAGCTAACCTGGATGTTTGGCACCAGAAACGTTAGATAAGCAAGTCTAGCAATCGCAAATAGATGTGAGGCCCATTTGGGACTGGGATATCCAAGTGGCAGTTTCGCCACAGAACCAACAACATTCAAAAACAGTCAGCACAAACAATTCAAAAAACAATACCAATCAGCTATGAACAATTCATTCAAGAGCACAGCCAGATGTTCAAGCCACCAGCAACGAGAAATCCGGAGGGATAGAGGTAATAACCAAGAAGTATAATATAATTTCAGGAAACGATCCAAATAGCAATGAGAAAATGCTCCATTATTGCAGAGAATAGGACCATCGGTCAGGAATTGTTCCGAAATTAACTTTCAAAAAGTGGTAGACGAGGGCATACTGAGAAAATATGTAACAACCTATTAACAAAGCTTTGTTACAATTGTGGACACAAAGGACATTTCGCCAAGGCAATGTAACATAAGACGAGAACAAACCAGCCAAGAATGCAAACAACTCTATGGAAACCCACAGATTGAACGTGATGCAAGAGATAGACATGTACGAGAACATTACAACGAATGCCCATGGAACTAAAAGAGATGATGCAACAGATGTCCCCAAATACTAACAACAACGAATCAACTAATGAGAAGCAATGGAGATCAAGAGCTGCGGAACTAAGAATATCCAAGAGCAACAACAAAGCTGAATGGCAAGACTACAACAGAGGGAGCCCGAAGAATCCAGCAAAGATGGCGGAAAAATCGCGAAACAAAACCCCGAGAAATTTAATGATGAAATGAAAATTCCAGATGAAATTCACACTGCGGAGCAGTGTGTTGAGAACGAAGGGGGAGGAAATATGATAACTGATAACGAGAAAACAGCTTAAAAATACGTGATGAGAAAATAGAGGCCATCAAAGAATTGCAGAAGAGGAAAAACAGAACGCGACAATTAAAGAAAGACAACTGAGAAATCAGAGAACCCAGAAACTCTAAGAGAGAATCGAGCAGAGATGATGATAACGCGAAGATCAAAACAGGGAACACTATGCTACGGAGATAGAGAACTCGAAAACGAAATTATGACACAAACAATGAAGTACACTCGAGAAAATAAGCAAGAGAAGCTTTAGAACAAGAGGAGGATTCAAACTAAAAGAAAAAAAGCAAATCCTGAAAACAAGAGAGCGAACGTAAAAAAGAAGGCATTTAAATTTAAAAAATAGACGGAGCGCTAAAACATTTAGAACAAGAGCAAGCACTAGATCAAAAAATAGAAGTGATGGCAAAGAAATCATCTCAAGAAGAATGGAGGAGCAAAAATTGACTACAAAAGAGGATGAGCAGGAAGCATTTCAACGCTTCAAGGAAAAGAAAAAATATTCAGAACCAATATAACAAAAAAAATCGAATCCAGAGGTACTGCTACAAAAAATAGAAAAACAAGAATCAAAAGAAAAGCCCACTGGAGTAAAGCACAAAGCGAGAAAAAATAAAAAGAATATGTTCCGAAATAAAAGGCCAAACAAAAGTAATGAAAGAGGAGACAACCACATATTAATAATGATGAGACAAATACCAACATCAACAGTGAGGATGAAAGCGAGAAAAGCAGCTGGGCGCGAGAAATATTTCAATCGATCGAGGAAATAAACCATATAAGGATGAATCAAAATCCGAAGTTTAGAAGAATGGAAACGAAACGTGCCAAGAGAAGTATGAAAACCGAATATTAAAAAAGAAATCAACGAATTGTAAAGAAGTAGACCGAAACCAAATGTTCTTAAACCTCAGAAGATACAACCGCATTCAGCATTAATGAAATTAATTGCGAAAGGATATCAAACAGGAAACGTACATCACGGCATCATGGAAAGATATGATAAGAAGTTTACCAAAGGAATTTAAAAAATATATGAGAAGAGTATCAGTTATTTATGATTTTCCAGGAAATAACCAAGACAGATAATAGCCAACAAGAGCGAAAGCACAAACGAGTTGTATATGGGTTAGCGAAAAAGTAGACCCAGCTACAAAAATAAACCCTTATATTATCAAGGAAGGAAAAATAAGCGAGATATACACTAGCGGATGCTCTAATATGCGCCAAAAGAATAAATGTGGTATAACATTAAAACAAAAATGAAACCGAAAAACGACAGCGGAAATATGGCAGAAAATTCAGATATTGTACAACAAAGAAATAAAACCTGGATTAGAAAAAGAAGACAAAAGATAATGAGCAAAACCAGATAAAGAAGAACAAAACAAATAGACCAGTCTAGAAAATATATAATCGATTATCATAACTTAGACCATTTCAATGAAAAATATTTGTAGCTTACGGATACAGACATAATGAGATTCGATACGAGGAACAGATAGTTGATAGCCAAAATGGAGAGCACCAAAGAACATGAGAGAGATGAACCAATAAAGTTAAGATCCAAGCTACCAATGATGAAAATAAAAAGAAATTATCGGTAGATCCGATGTCAAATGCACGAATTATACCGACGGATAAATCGAGAAATTATACAACCAATAATCGAAAGTAGCGATGATGGCATGGTAGAGGACGTGGCAATAATGTATCACAAACGACAAGAGTCCGCGAGAACGAACCCCGATATTACGAATTAGGTATATGGGAAGACGGACAAACCATTAATATCATAGCCATGGATGAACCAGAAAAAAGAAAAAAACGACAAAAAAGGAACAACAGATCCAAAGTTCAAGAGGAAATGAAAAGAAAGATGGACCATAATTACTAACCATCGACCAAGTTATGGAGACAAGATGCGAAGATTAAGCACGAAATACAACCGAGAGACGATTCGCGATGCCGATCAACACCCTGGAAAAAGGTGTATGATGAAAAGACAAAGGAGTGGAAATGGCAAATGGAGAGAACCGAACCAAAATGGAGAAAATATATACCAGGGAAGCGCCAGAAGAGGCAGCCAATGAAACAACCTGGAACATTGAGATGAACCATATGAAAATCTACCGAGGAAAGATAAACGAAATGGAATGGCAACCAGAAGAGAGAGGAAATAAAATGATAAAGGCTCGACTAGCCTCCATATACATGGAAGATAAGTGGATGGGTGAAAAAGTAAAATCGGCTGAAAAGAGAAAATCATCGGATCACAAGTCATCAAATTCTATACAGAGATCGTAGGATACCGGATGAAATGAGAGATACCCAAACGGAAGATGGGTAGGAAAAGGAACACACCTATCAGTGTATTTTCTATTAGCAAGAGGCAGATATGACGGTAAATTAGAATGGCCATTTAATCGAAAAGTCACAATTTCAATCGCTAAACCCGGAATGTTCAAGAGCGACATAGAAAATTGGAGCGACCCAGATCAATGATAAGTAAAAGACCAAAATCCACTGAAAATGTTGCAGGAGGAAGTACACAATTTTCTACTGAAAAATATGTAACCCTCAATTTGTTAAAAGACGATACATTATTACATCCGATCGAAGTAGAAACGACCAGAAAGAAAGTTACAATTCAACAAAGACAAGCGAGACGCGAATCACGTGTACTCGAGAAACAAACCAGGAACAAAAAACTTGCCCACAGATATAGACGACCCTGTGGAGGAAAGGAAACAGATTAACGGAACGCAAAAATGTAAGAATAGCAGCATATGAGACGACAAAGAATCAAAACGAACGGTACAGATTGGCCAATTGGATAATCGATTCTTGTAGCAGAGTGAGAATCTGTCGGAAATATCAAGAATAAGGTAATATTCGGAAATGTTATGCGGGCCCCAGAACCAATTCGAAATTATGCCGAAATGAACACACGAATGGGCAAGCCGAACCATAAGAAGTGATACTTAAAAATTATGATGCCAGGATTCGAACCAATCGAAGAAATTATAATCACTGCCAAGGTGAGTTGAAGTAAAAAAGAGGAATACCGTCATGAACGCCATTCATACATCCAAGACGATCTTAGCGACGATCTCGAATCGGAGTTACCAAAATGGCAATTGGGGATTAATAATGTATTAACCAGTAGCAAAGATCGCGTAGAGAACTCAAATAAAGAGAAATCAGAACGAAAACGCCAATAGACGACAAGAAAGTCTAAATCGCCAGAAGTATCCACCTCAGCAACGAATAATCTCATCACAACGGAGACGAAGAAATATAAATGAATCAATGATTATTGTGCGAGGGAAACAAAACCAGACGAGAATACCGGAATCAGAGATTTTGCCATACAGAGATGAAAAAACGATCCGATACAGATGAACCAGACGAGCTAGTATGTGGTCAAAGACAGCCAGTCGAAATTATAGAGCCAGATACCGAAGAGGAAAATAAAAAGAAAGAGAGAAGACGCCGAAGCTCAACAGGAGACGAATGGGATAACTGGATAAATGAACGAGGAGCTACAACATCCAAAGAAACAACAGACGAACAACCCAAACGAAAAGAAACAGGTACGGCAATGGAAAAGAAATCCAGAGGACGACCGAAAATTGATAAACCAGCTCCAGAAAGGAAAACTAAAGAACAAATGCAGATGGATCAACTGACAACGAAATTAAACAAGCTTAGCCAAGTAACGAAGCAGTTACAGGGAAAACTGAAAGGCCAAGAACAAGGAGCAAAATGGATCAATAGATTGATAACTGATATGCTGGGATTAGCAAATCCAGAAATAAAGAGAAATTTAAAACTCAATAATATCGGAGCAGAAGCGAAACAGCTTTGGACAGCAATAAAGCCAATAATAAATAAAATTATGGACAACAAGGTACGAACCACAACCAGAGATCCAGAGGAACTACTGTTGATAATAAATCATTTAACGAAACGATCTGACGATCCAAATAGATATTTGGTAGGGATGGCTTATCTGATGTACAATACGATAGTGATATACAGAAAGCGAACTCCAAGATACAATCCAAACGGATATGAATTCGCAATAACAGACATTATCAGGAAAGTAATTGAACCATTCATCCTGACTCAAGGTGGATGGCAAGCCTTTATAAATTTGGTAAGTAAAGATGATCAAACCGAGATGATGCAAGCGAAGTTAAAAGAGTTATTAACGGAATTCGAGACGACCATTAATGCAAGCGATCCAAAAACAGCTAGAAAAGGGATGAATACGATAATCACTACAATACTCATATGGATGATGTGCGTGAAAGGGGTAGAACCGTTTGTAGTATATGATTGTGACAACATAAAGATTGGTGATAAGTACTCACTAAAAGAAACGGAAGAGTGCAAAGCTGCAAACCCCGGAAAATTACAGACAACGGCAACAGCAGTATCGTATAATGTATACCAAGAGGTAGACTTTATAAAAACGGAAATCAAGGAATGTTCAGTAACAAGGAAAATCGTAGCATTTCATTGCGGACATCATTCGCACTCAACAATTATAGAAGCGGGAACGGAAACAACAGTAGTATCAGTAACGCGGAGCGAATGTGAAGAAGGATTCACAACAGGACGTATCTCAATAGCTGGAAGAGTGAATGTAGCAGCCGAGGAAGGAAAGATAAAAACTACCCGAGTATACGCTGCGGGAAGAATAACGGCTGGAGACGGAACGTGTCAAGGAGGAGAGTACACCTTATTGAATCAATTAGTCAAAGGAGTAGTAGTGATTGAAAGTTATCAAGTAAAGTTGGAGAAATACCAAGGATATTTCGATCCAGATACACAAGCAATGAAAAAGTACCCTCAATGTCTAGCAACAGATAGATCATGCAATACGGGAATGTCAACGATCGTATATCACGCCGATACCAGAACTTGTAGACTCACCTTATTGAAAAGTGCAATATTTGATGAAGTGCAAGGACAAGTGCACAGAGAGACAGAAACTAACACGCAAAAAAGCGCATTAGATGAAATACGAAGAACCGGAAGAATCGGAAAACCAACGATAACCACAACTATCGGATCAGAGGTCACACCAACAGTAGTAATATCAACTGATACCACAATCGGAATGAGATTTATAAAAGGACGGATGGTGAGTAAATGTGACGAAATGGTAGCTAGTACGAATTATAAAGGAATATTCTTATCGCGAACAGCAATACCAAACGCAAAAGCGCAAATAGACCCCAAAGATGTAAAATTATATCTGTATATAAATAACAAGATGGATTTCCTATATCATAAAGGATTGGCATCAACAGAGAAAATATACTACGACTTAGTTAAAAATGACTGTATCTTGAACAGAGAAATATTAAAGACAAAATTGGCAATGGCAATCACAAATCCGGATAATGCAATCCCATTATTACCACTCCAAGAGGGATATTTTTGGAAGAATCGTCGGAGAAGTTATGTACACGTACAAATGCGAAAAGACAATTGCGAAACTACCAGAGAATTCAACAATCCCGAGAGATAAATGCATAAACGAATTAGAGATAATGCATAAAGGAAAGATCAGATTCGCTCAACCAGTAACAAGGATGATAAACCCAGAGAAATTTGTACCCAACATGTTCAGTTGCAGTAATGTATATGGACCGTTATTTGAAATAAGAGAAGGAAGTTGGTTACAATTCCCCACCCGAGTAATTGTTAGCACCACCAAAATATTTTGGACTACAGAATTGGCTAGCGAGAGAATTCAAACCAGTGGAATATATCAGAGTGAATATATCCAAACGAAAGATCTGGAAACGAGCCAGAACATGTATTATTTCCACACAAAGGCAAGCAATATTATCAACATTGAACTATAAACGGGACTTGGAACAACTATGGAGAGAAACACCAACTACGAATTTGTACTATCACCAACCATTTTCAACACGCTACAGCAAATATGATGAAAGCCATGTGGGGAAGATTCTTAATCTTCGGACAGATGATGGCAGGAATTTTAGGAATAATACTTATCATTCAAATCGTAAGAGTAATCATAACACAAATGTTAGCATGTTTCGATATCTATAAAAGATAGAGAAAAATCAAACTGGAAAATGCAATGGATTTTACCGTTTTTAGCTAAGAACAATGTTTGTTACATGGACACTCAAAAGATATTCACAAGGATAAAAGACTAGTAGAAATTCTAACTAAATGAATGGTACCGAAGAAGTCGGGACGAAAATTTAAAGCAAAATAGATTAAAGGAAAAACAGAATGAAGGACAGAAAACGAGTAATGGAAACGATATAAATTTCAAGATGATAGTAGCAAGCGACAGACGACGAAAAACCAAGGAGGAATGCAGATGCTAACTCAAGAGCAACTCAAACAATGGGAAAATCGAAAGACAGAAATAGTGGACATTTCATCATCCACACCAGATATTACGAATGTCTAAGAAAGCAGCATCATCAGTAGAGAAAACATGCCAGAGAACGACAATACCAAATACCAAGATCAACAACTATTACGAAAATTATCCGATACCATACGAAACCAAATTGGCAACTTATGCCAAGAACCAGCCAAAGATCAAGAATGTGGATCAGATCCAGAAACTCGAACTATAGCATGTACAAACGTAGCTTGCGACCAACATAAACAGTACCCATAGAAAAAATGGGTAAGAAATAAAAGCAATGATTGATACGGAGCAAACATTTCATCAATAAAAATGGATAAATCCCGGAGATTGTGGCCATGTATAGAAGAAGCCAACAGGTTGTAATAACTTGCCAGTAAAGACGGTAGCAGTCATCGGGAAAAATCTGGTTCATAATGATATAAAAATGTAAAAATCAATACGTATTAGCAGTATCAGAATTGAGCCAGATGTATAATTGAACAGATCTCATCCAGAATACTAAAAAGATAATAAAGATCTAGATCAATGAGCTGAGAGAATAAAACCGGACGAAGTATGTTGAAAATCAGAAGTGAGATGCTCAGAGAAAATAGTAGTGCCAGACGCACACACATGATTGTTTATGTGAAAGTAAACGAGAAAACTATGAGGGAAATGATTTTCGAACCTAACCACAAATTGAGAAAAAGAAGAACTGCATTGCCAGAGAATAGTATACGTAAACACAACAGCGAAATTCCGATCAACATTAAAATTGACGAGGAAGAAATAAAGTCAATTTACGAAAACGAAAGATTGGGAAAATAACACCGTGATGGACAATGAAACTTCCAACAACAAAAAAACTGAAGGAACTGAGTAAGAATTATGACAATCGACAGTCAGCTACTAAACTAAAACGAAAAGAACAACTACAAAACTGCAATGGAATTTAAGGATATATTTGGCAGCATCTGACTTGATCTCGGTACAAGCGACGTAAACGCACACACGATACCACTACAGACGATACCCCCAAAACACTACGCCATATCGATTGCGGAAGCTCAAAAATCAGAAGCAGAGAGAAAGAAGGCAAACAATGTTAGACGCGAGTAATCGAACAAGTTGCTCGCCATAGCAATCCCCAGTGGTCATCGGAAGAAAATAAGGACGGAACACAACGTTCTGTATGATTTATCGACACCTCAACCCCTGTAACAAAAACGGATACATACCCACTACCAGATATAAATGAAAGTTACAAACGTTCACGGAAGCAGCTTTATTTACATCGCTAGATTTAAAATGTATTGCAAATAAAGTCAAAGAGGGACAGAAGAAACTGCCTTTACAATTGGAAAAATCTATATCATTCAAGAAATTGCCTTTCGACTAACCAACGCACCAGCTTCATTCAGAGATATGAATTTTGATGAACTCACAGGCCATAAACAAGGTATGGTATATATTGATGATTTTATTAATTTATTCTTAGCACCTTCGACAACATATTAAAACTCGCTTAATAGCGTATTCGTTCGACTGAGACAATGGAAATTGAAATTGAAACCATAAAATGCGATTGGCAAAGGAAAAGTCACCTTCTTAGACACATGTGTCGGCGAAAAAGGCAAAGAACCAGATCCAAGAAACATCGAAAAAGATAAAGGAATTGCCTGCACCAAAGACAGTCACACAAGTGCAAGAATCTTAGGCTATGTGGTTATTTATCGAAAGTCATCAAGAAGTTACTGCAACCATCGCGAAACCCATACAAGAGTTAACCAAAAAAGATTACCCCGTTTCATATGGAAAGGAACAACAACAGCCTTTGAAACACTCAGAGAATAAACTGATATCAGCACCAATTACTCGTACACCCAGATTTTAAGGGAAACCTTTTTGTTAGCAACCGATGCAAGTGGATATGACTGGAGCAGTCTTGGACAATGGATGGACGAGAAAGAGAACGAGTTATTGGAATTACAGATCGACGTTCAAGAAAACATGAAAAGAATTCTCCGTGACTGAAAGAGAAGCATTAGCATAATCCAAGCTATTAAACACTTTCAAATATTATATGGGTCACGAGATATATCAGAACTATATCAACCATTAGTATGGCTAGGCCAACATAAAGAAGCTCAAAGTAGATTAATGAGATGGGCGATGCAGCTACAAGAATACTCACCGTATATAAAGTTCAAATCAGGAAAAGCCAACGCTAACGCAGATTGTATGTCAAGATTTGTATTTGAGGAACTGATGGATCAGGATGTAAGACGAATATGCATGATCATCGCAGAGATATAGATTCACCAAATTGAAAAGGAGCAGAAAAGGAAGACGAGAGTTAAAAACCATATGAATTCATAGAAAAATAACGTATATGAAGTCCACACAAACAGTAAAATAAAGAGCATATGAAAAGCATAGACATCGATATACCATAGAGAAGGATGGTAAAATGATGCCGGAAAAAACACTTATTCTTACCAGAAAGTAGACGAAAAGAGGTATTGATGCAATATCACGATGGAAAACTTGGAGGACACATGTCAGCAAAAAAGACAGAAGCAAGACTGCGTCAAAAATATTATTGGCCAAATATCGGAGAGGACGTAAAAGGATGGATAAAGAATTGTCTGAATATGTGCAACCAGAAAAAGCACAGGAAGTAAATTGAAAGCACCGTTAAAGCCAATGCATTCCACCATAACCAATACAATGATCGCAGATGGATGTAAGTAGACCATTACCGAAACCAACTGAAATATCTATATATAGTAGGTGACAGATGTATTATCAAAATTCCCGGAAGCATTCGCAAATACCAGATCAAAAGCCAGAACAATAGCGAGAATCCTAGTAGAGGAAATATGCTGTAGATACGGAACACCCAAACAGATCCTAACTGATCAAGGAACCAACTTTATGAGCGAAATAATAGAGGAAGTAACGAATTACTTCAGAATTGCGAAGCTGAGAACATCACCGTACCATCCGCAAACAAATGGTCAAACCGAACGATTTAACGGCATACTAATAGAAATGATTCCAAATTAACGTAAGCAGACACCAAAAAAGATTTGATAGATACATAAATCTTGCCCATGCCTACAGAATGTCAATACATCAGCAACGAAAATGATGAGTCCATTTAAATTAAATGTACGGAGAGAATGTATAACATGCCGATAGACTTAGAATATCAACCACCAATATCACAGAT
This sequence comes from Schmidtea mediterranea, assembly GCA_022537955.1. NCBI lineage: Eukaryota > Metazoa > Platyhelminthes > Tricladida > Dugesiidae > Schmidtea > Schmidtea mediterranea. The sequence continues at coordinate 53,589,269 of CM039680.1, read as the reverse complement.
AGGAATTGATGATTATGTAACAGGATTCAAAGAGCGAATGCAAGAGATCTGGAAAACGGCCAGGTATGATATTAGATTTAATCAAGAAGAGCTACAAAGAGTTACATGACAAAAAGCGAGATGTGCGTGAGCACAACTTTCAAGTGGGAGATTGTGGTAATAATAGCAACGCCAGAAATTATCCCAGGAGTAGCCAGAAAATTACAAAGATGTGGTAAAGGACCTTATGAAATAATGTATGTAACGAGAACAATGCGCGAGTTAAATTGGTCAATAACCCACTCACTAGACCTATCTACGTAAACGTGAGTAGATGTAAGCGATACCGAGAACAATAACGAAAGAACCAGAGAATCGAGGTATGAAAACCAGATCACAAACTCAACAGCTGAGTATAAACGGATTAACGATGAGCCGAAAAATAGAAACAACATCGAATAATACCGTAGAGGAACCTAAGCCAGATGAATCTAAAATAACTCTAAACGCACTCAAGATAATGTAGACAAGATGGATTATAATAGTAAAAGCTATCAGAGAGATAATGCCAGAATGGGTCGAAGGAAAAGGATGGATGAGAATAGTAAACAAAGCGGGAAAAATCGCAATGGATTATGCTAAAGGAGCTATAAGTCCACCAGAAATGGACCGTATTAAAGAGAGTATACCCATGATATTCACTATGGCAGATGTAGAAGGGAACGTACCTTTACATATTGCAGTACAACACAGAAACACTCAAAGGATAATAGATATAATTCAACTTATGCAGAAATGCGGACACGCCTCAAACATACCCAACGAAGAGGGACAAACACCATTAATGTTCGCAGTTGCAGCAGATGCTTCTACAACAGTTCTGAGAGAACTACTAAAAACAGGATCATCGTTCAAAGAAAAAGACAATGGAGGAAACAATGTACTACACTATGCACTGAAATCCAGGCAGGCAAGTGCAATAAAATTTATAACTAGTAATGCGACAACAAGAGAAAGAGAAATGATGGGTAAAACAATTCAAACATTATGGGAAGCTATCGATGCCAAACAAGACGAAGCAGCAGCTAACCTGATGAAATGGACCTACGAAAGTTCACCACTTAAAGTATTTAATGTAAACTATATGGTAAGAAACAGAAACGTCTTATTAAAAGAAACAATATATGCTCACTATCCATTTCCAAAAACAATAAAAGCAATGTTGAAATGGGAAGGACTAAAATTCACCAACCATCCAAAGGAAGCAATACGAATCGGAGATAGAAAAGAACAGTTATTGATGATAATACACAGATGGCATCGAAAGCAAATAAGATTCCAAGCAAGCAAACAAGAGATAAAAGAAATGGACGATTAAAAGCAAGAATAATAAAAGTATACGAGGAAATAATCGAAATAATAAATGTCGAGGACGACATTTCAAAGGAAACCCCGGATGGAAATAATAATGGAGAAGGAGGAAGTGACAACAGCGAAAGCCAAGACGATCAAAATACTAGAAAAGAAAACAAATCCGCACAACAAGAGAAAAAGGAATCATCCAACAAGGAACGTCAGGAAACGAACAACAGCAATAACGAGGGAAAACGAAACAGAGGGATGATGCTACTACAACAAAGGAAAAATCAAAACCGACCGACCCTGCTACAAAAAATAATGATATTAATTACGTCCATCAAGTTAACGGAAGCTGACGAAAACATCACAAAGGAGATAAAATCGTTCAGAATACGAACAATAAATGAGAAAGGAAGCGCAAGCAAAGGAATATGCTTACAACTGACGATGAATACAAGCATAAGTTGTCAATTCGACTCAATAGGAAAACCAGGAAAGATAGAAATACGATCCGAAAACTCATCATCATGCCAAACCACCAAAGATGTATGTAGAGATGCTACAGAAGATAGAAACGTAAAAATCCAGGTAAGGCCAGGGATAGGCAAATTGCGAATAATAAACAGAGGAATAGAAACGATTGAACAAGTATGTATACAAAATAAAATTATCGATTGTTGGAAAATGAATATGAAAGCAGGAAAGAAATGTGAATGGGATAGCCTAGAAGGAAATGCGGAATATATAATATGTGCCAACAATGATATAATAATAACGTGCACACTAGCCAAAACCCTGGGAGAAAAATTCACAACACCAAAAGAAGAACCTTATCAACGACGAGCACGAGAAAATAAAGAAATAACGATAAAAGTAGAAGCAGACCCAAAGAGTGGAGAAGAGATAATAGTTGAAAATATGGGCAAGGAACCCATTACAAAAGTCTGTGTATTTGAAACTAAAAAGAACGGGACGGTAAATGAGAGAATCAAATGTCAATCAAATGATGATATCAAAAACCAAAAATACCGCATCCCAACTAAAAGAAAGCGTGGAAAGTACATAGTACACGTTCAGAAAGGAAGAGATGATTACTGGAAATCAATAACCAGAAAGCTATTAGAATCAATTACGACAAAACGTCCGGAGAAGGAAACAAGAGGAAAACCGTATCAACGACAGATCAGAGAAAGTAAAGCAGTAATAATAAACATAGAGTCAAATGCAGCAAATGAGGAAGAAATAGTAATTGAGAACACAGGGCGAAAAACCTATCACAAAATCTGCATATACGAAGCTAAAGGAAACGAACCAGTAAATAAAGAATCCAATGTGAGATAAGCAAAACTATAAAGAACCAAAAGTATCGCATACCGACGAAAAGGAAACTTGGAAAATACGTAATAAACATTCAAAAGGGAACTCACGAACATTGGAGAACAATAACAAGGAAACTACTCAAGTCAAATGCGACAGATCAACCTATAATAAAACAATCTAAGAGAGAACCAAGAAACGAAACATGGAAAACAGGAATGATCATGGATGACAGCCACCTTTCAATCCACGAAGCATTACAACTCCAGAAAGCACTTAAAAATGTACAACCAAAAGAAGGAATAATGGAGACAACCATTGCAAGGAAAAATACAACCATGCAACCTAACGAAAAGAACTACATGATTAAAATGATCTGGATAACAACAGCAGTAATAAGCAGCATAGTAATGCTAATAATAATTCAATTAGTGAGAACTACCAAATGCAGAAAGAAGTCAGCGAAGAGAAGATTATGGCCAGCAGTAGAAAAATTCAATTATGACATCGAATTAGGACAATATGATGAGGAATATGAAATCATAGGAAATTCTAGTACAAGCGGACTCTGGTCAAAAGAACCGCCCATTATCGAAACACAACAATGGTCCAATGAATCTGATGTATACCAGATAATGAATGAGAAATACGGGGATATACGGACATTGCGTATAGAGTCCCCGGAGACGATGGTGTAAAACGAAAAAGAGACGTTGTATATAGTGTAAAATATTATGTAGTATAATAGTAGTAATAGTATGCATGTATATATAAATATTGTACAAAATGTGTCAGGAATAGTAAGCAAACAGAAATGAATGCGACGAATTAATGATATATTATAACCAACAGATGAATCCGAATAACGTAAATCAACCAAATCAAGTGAGAATACCACCGTTCACAGAAGCAATACAACAACCAGCAGCTGCCAATGTACCTATAGAAATTGTAGAATTAAATCAAGGAATATACCAAGATCAAGGAATCGAGGCAACGTGGAGACGACAATGTGAATTAATGACATTAATAACAAACAATGCGCAAACGCAGTGGACAAATACTCATCTAGTATTAACGGAAAGCGTAAACAGAGGTCTACAACAAGCCATAAGACTAGAAGAGCAACAAAGAACTATACTACAATTGCAGAGAATAAATGAACAATTAACAGATCAAGTTAGATGGCAAGCTGACGAAATTAGAAGACTACGTAACAATCAACAGCACGTAGATCCAGCAAGTTGGGTGGAATGGATAGCATCGATGCCAGAATTCACCCCAGAACCGGATTCAACAGTAGAGTAAAAATAAAGCGTACCGTGTAAATATGTATAAATAAAGCAATAGAAGTAAAGCAACGTCAAGTAATCAGAAAATTTTTGTAGATATGCAGACAATCATCGAGAGAATTAGAGGAAGCGAGAATCCATCCGAAGCTACGAGACGAATAATGAAAAATAAGATTAGAATGGTGAACGATATCAAAGAAAGATTAAAATGTTGTAAATGTAAAGAATTACTGATTGGAGCGAGACAGACGAAATGCGGATGCAGAATATGCACAGAGTGTACGATAGAAGTGATAGAAACACAAACAATAAAATGCCCTGGATGCGACGAGACGATTGAAAGGGATGAAGACCTTACAACAATGGATAAAGCTACTAATAAAGAAATCAATAATTTACTAGTTCAATGCCGAGTAAAAGAGTGTGAATGGAAAGGACTTATGAAGGAAGCCGAAAATCACGCGAATGAATGCGAATATAACGAGATATTATGCGAAAAATGTCAAACCATCACAACGAAAAAGACGATAAAAGACCATCACAAAATATGTGTCAAGAGAGAGGAAAAATGCGAATTCTGTGGAGTCATCGACGAATGGATAAAAATAGAAATGGAACACCGGAATCCAAAAGAGGAACAAATATGTGATCTATATGAAGGGATATGCGTAAACAACTGCGACAAAAAAGATAAAGTCAAATTAAAGGAACATTGGAACGAATGTAGCGGCAAACCAGTCAAATGCCCGTTAGAATTATTCAATTGTCAAACGCAACTACCAATGGCGGAAATGCAAAAACACATGATGGAAAATAGCATCAAGCATACCGAAATTATGATGAAAACGATAGGAATGTTGGCATGGGAGGTAAAAAGCCTACGAACAGAAAATGATGCACAAAAAGCAATAATAAGAGAAATATTAGAGTCTAGAAAGAATTTCGAGAGAAGCCAAGGAGACACACTCAAGAAAATGATCGAAATGGAAAAGAAAATGCAACAGATGACCAACAGCCTAAAAGAATTAGAAACCAACAGCTCTGTAGCCAGAAAACATCCTACAACACCATTTATATGGAAAATAACCGAATTCGCAGAAAAGCTACAGAGAGCAAAAGATGGAACACAAAGAATTCTAGACAGTCCACCAATATACAGTTGGGAAAATGGATACAAATTGGGCATTAGATTATATCCGAATGGAGATGGGAATGCAACGGGCACCCACATCAGTGTCTTCATCAGAGTAGGAAAAGGAGATTACGACGAGCTATTAACATGGCCTTTTAAACAAAATATGATATTAACAATGAAAGGACAAGAGGACTATCGTAACCCAATCAGAACAGGAAATGAACCACAGATGGGAAGACCAACAACCGACTGGAATACAGCAATAGGTACACCACGTTTTTATCCACAACAACGATTGAGAGGAGAAGGATTCTTGCGAGAAGATAATCTGTATATAAAATTAGAAGTAGAGAAGCCAGATAAGACGTTGTAAAGAGAGAAAGAAAGTGTAAATAAATGTAAATAAAATAATAAAAAAATCAAATAAAAATCAAAAAATTACAAATAATCAAAAAAAAAAAAAAAAAAAAAAAAAAAAAAAAAAAAATCAGAAAAACAAAAATTCAAAAATAATGACAATATTTAGATGGCAAGCAGAATCAGCGAAGAGATAACAATACAAATGAGAGAAGGACCGGATTCGATATGGACGAGACTATGGAAGAAACCAGAAGAGGAGGAAAAAACCAATATACTAACAGCAGCAATAACATACTATGCGGATTTTGATGTAGAAGAAAGACCACAGCAAATCAGGACAAAAGTATACCCACCAATGAGGGTAAAAGACGAAAATTTGAGAAAGGAGGAACAAAGATACTTAACGTTTAAAGATAATAAAGTATTTACCGACCAACAAAGCAAAGAAATGGCTGCACAAGGATTTTACTTTACGGGAACGCCAGAACGACCAGACGAAGTAACATGCATCTTCTGCCAAGGAAAACTCGCACAATGGAAAAAAGGAGAAACAGCAAAACGGGAACATCGAGAAAAACTCCCGAGATGTCCATTTATGTTAAATTTAGACGTCAGAAACCAAGCGATGAATAGATCAGAAAGACTTCGACCATCAGAATCAGACAAAGATGAAAAGGGAGGTGAGAAAAAGATAACGATAATAAAGAATTTCGAAGATCCAACAGAATTAATATGGGAAAAAGAGACTATAAACAGAACATTCGAAGAGAGAATTAAAACTTTCAAAGGAAATCCAAGAGCAGCAGAATTTGCGAGTCAAGGATATTGCCAAACAACCAGAGGAATAATGTGCGAAGGATGTAAAAATCAACAGTCAATACCAGATCAGAATGTCAAACAACTAAAACATAAAGGAAAGTGTATGTATAAACAAGAAAAAGAGTCAAAGAATATCGAGATAATAATTTCCAACCAGCAAATAGAAGATATCTTAGATCGACCAAAAACGAGAACCATAATGCTATTATCAGGAGTGGATACTCAAAAAATGAGGAAAATAATCCAGGAAAGGTTAGCTAATAAGTTGGAATGGTACGACTCGACACAAGCAATAATCCGAGCAATCAAGCGATATCAAGAAAAACCTAAAGAGAATCGAGACAAATCGATGATAAAAGAAGCTATTTTGGAGCAGTATCAGTGTGTGACATGTTGGCAGAAACATGTAGAAATAATTTATATGCCTTGTGGACATATGGTCACATGTGAGGCATGCGGGATAAAAGTCAATATATGCCCAGTATGTAGAAAGTCGATCAACGGGCGGATCAAAGGATTCCGTTTCGCTGATCAGTAATTAAAAAAGGAAAACAATGTGTAAAAAGTGTAAATAGAGATAAACGAAAAAACAAAAAATTATAAAAACTCAAAAACCACAAAAATACGAGATGATGTAAAATTACGATAAAATTTAGTGATGAGTGAAAAGAGAGAATAACCGATTATTAATATTTAGAAAACAATTATGAATCCAAATGAGACAAAAGAAATTGTAAAAGAGGCTGAAGAGACAAAACCAGCAATCAAAGATCAACCAGAGTCAATAAAAGTAACAAGTGAAGAAGTAGAATTATGGAGACAAAGAACGTTACAATTAAAAGAAATGCTACTAATCGCAGAAGAGGAATTAGTACAAGAGACTCTAAAAACGAAAATGATGAAAGAAAAGTGGGAAAAACAACTAGAACAAAAAATAATAATCTACCCAGAAGGAAAAGAGAAAATGTACCAAGAGCGAGAAGAGGAAATGATGAAGGAATTTATGCAGAACCAAACTAGAATCAAAAATCAAAGGAAAGAGATACAAACCCTAGAGCAAGAAAAGCAGGATCAACAAATTGAAATCGAAAGACTGAGAGAAGTGATAAAAGATAAAGAAGCAGAGATACGAGAAGAAGGAGAGGAGACGATAAAGATTATACAACAAATGCAGGAGGAAATTGGGCAAATTAGCACCCAATACCGAATAGAGAAAACAAAGAGAACCCATTTGGAACAAGCCAAAGAATGGGCAAAACGACAAGCACTCCATTGGAAAGCCAAATGGACAGAAGATAGAGAACAGTCAAGAAGCAATTGGGAAGCACGAATTAGACATTATATTCAGCAAATAGCCGAAGAAGAAGATAGAACAAGAGCATACAAAGCTAAATGGGAAAATGCGAAAGAGGAAGTCAACAAGCTGAGAAATCAAGGGCCAAAACCATTGAAGAAAGTTAGAGAGCCCAAAGACGATAGACAAGAAAGAATGCTGACTCAGATAACCGATCAAGCAAGAAAATGGCGAATAGAGTGTAGAATATTCGAAGACGCCAACGCAAAACAATCTAGCTATATAGCGAAATTAGAGCAGGAAGTTGAGTATCAACAAACCAGAGTAAAAGAGATGCAAACCGAGCAGGACGAAGCTCACCGAAAAGAACAAAAACAACAATGGAAAACGGAGATCAAAGAAAAAGCAATAAAAAGAGAAGCGAAAAAATGGAAAGAGCACTTTCAAGAAGCCAAGAAAGAGATAAGACTGTTACCCAAAAGGATACTAAATACGGAAGATTGGGAACTTTGGGAACAAGTCGAAGTGCAGAAAGAGACAATCGAAGAACTAAACGAGCAGGTCCAAAACTTAGAATTTCGGGAGAAAATCAGACAAGGTACAATAAGAAGGCTCAGGAGACACGAAAAGGAATATGAACAACAATCTAACGATATGGACAAGAGAGCAGCAGAAACGAGAAATCAACTAACTGATGAAAGACGGCAAAACCAACAATTAAACGAGAGGATAACAGAACTCCAGCAGGAGGTGAACGGACACCGAGGAGTTGCTGTATTTAAGGAAATCCAGTTAAGACACCAACATGAAGTTAATGAACAATTGAAAGAACAAGTAGAAGCAGAGATAAAAGCAATAAAGCAAGGATATGAGGAAAATGAACAGAACTTGAGGACAGAGATCGAAAAGTTAAAAGCGTTGGAAAACACGCATCGATTAGAAATGCAAGTGGAAGAGTTAACAGAAAATACGGAATATCTTGCCTATCTCTTAGACGAAGAGATTCAAATATCAAATGCCTTGCGTGAGGAGATAAATACCTTGCAAAACCGACCACCAATCCTGCTTATGCCGTTATACCCGACGGAAATGCTAACTCAAGTACCCGCCGAACCCGATGAAGGATTCGGGGAGACGGACGAAACGATAGTGTAAAATCAAAAAGGAAACATTGTAAAAAGTGTAAAAAGATAATAAAAATAATAAAAACGATAAAAAACAAAAAATTGTAATCGATGTATATTTAGCATGAATTTGAACGAAGTAGAAATCCGAATGAATCTAGAAGACGGAGAATATGTACCAAGCCCAATTCAATTAGTAGAACCAATCGAGCAAGACCCACTGAGATATTACAGTAAAAGGTGGAGAGCCGAAAGAAAAGAATGGCAAGAATTAGTGGAGGAGCAAGAATCAGAAATCGCCCGGATAAGTCAACAACTAATACAGTCAAAACAACTAACCAATATGATAAAACGAAAACTAGCATCTAGCATGGGAGAGAACAGAAATCAAAAGAGAGAAAACGAACGATTAAGACGAGAATTAGCCGAAATAAAGACTCGTGTAATCCTGGAAGATTATTGGAAAACCGAAGCAGAACAAATGAGAAATAGCAGAAAGAGCGAACAGAGATATGTAATACAACTAGAAGATAGTTGTAAAGAAGCCAGAGAGATAAAAGAGAGCCATCAACAAGCTCAAGATGAGATTAAAACGCTAACAGAACAGCTCCAGGAAGCGAGACGAAAGCTGGAAAAGCAAACAGCTAAACGAATAAATAGTAAACGTCAACTCAAGAGAAAACAAGCGAAGGAAATAAATCTTCAGATGAAAATAAACAACCAACAAAGAATAATCAAAGAAGGTAAAGAACGATTAAAAGAACTCCCAAAACTAACCGAGCGATTAATAAAAGCCCAAGTCCTGATAATGAAATTCTCAGAAAACAAAATTAAAGAGGAGTGCGAGATACACTCAACCCCAGAAAAAGAGAAAGAATAAAAAGGGCTAAACTCCACTGTAAATAAACGAAACAATCTTGTAAATAAATATAAAATTGATTATGTATCCGAAAATAGAAGCCATGAACCCAAATCTGTGGATAATAATGATGATAATGATGAGAAAATGCAATACTGAGAACCCGTTAGAAAAATGCGAAAAATCCCAACCCTTCAGAAGAGAGGACAGCACCTGTGCCGATTACAAAGAAATTTGCAACAACCCCAATAATGAGGAATGTCAACAAATAAACCTCCAATGTATGCAATGCCCCACAAAAGAAAACAAGGACGAGTTGAAACAGAATATCGAGAAAACCCAGATAATGGTACAAACCCTACTGAAAAATAATGAAGAGATAACCAATATAAAAAATGAGAACCGAGAGACAAAGAAAACCCTAGAAAATATCATCGAACAAATTCAAAGAAAAGCCAAAGCAAATCCCAATAATAAAATAATTCAAGAAATCCAAAGAATCGTCCTATCAATCAAAAAGCAACAAGGAAAACCAACCAAACAGAAAAATGAACCCCATGAAAGGACAAGTCTATCAATCGAACTAATACTAACGATTAGTATAACATCTAACGTAATACTCCTAATATGTTGTCTCATCCTCGGCCTAACAAACAACAAGCAAAGGCAAAATACCCAAATCCAAAAAGTCAGAAGAATGTTCACCCAAATTCGAAAAACTACCAAACCCAACGAAATGACAAGACTCTCGCAGATTTCCATCAATCACCCTTCAAGATCAACCCAGCTCGAAAGTGAAACCCAAGCCGTCAGCGATTCATTCGAAAACAAGTACAACTGAGTTACAATAACTGATATTAATTTGAACTGATCTTTCTAACTCGAACTGACCTACATTGATTTGAACTGATTTTACTAACTGATCTACAGTGATTCGAACTAATATTGATCTACATTGATATTGAACTATCCAATTTTTTTTTTTGATTATGTACTGTAGCCGGACCTTAAGTCCATCTTTCTCTGGATAATTAACCTTACAGTAGACATTTTTATGAATGTGAATATTGAAAACGAAATTATATGTATTATCAATTGAAATTGCGGGTCGCAATTTTACGGACCCCCGAGTGTTTTATGTTGGGCCAGAACGTAAACGGCCTTGATAAATGTTTAAATGGATCAGAAACACACACGCAGATACAACACGCAATTTAAAATAAACCTGAAAAACACCAAATAAACCCTATAAAATCTAAGAAATAAAAGAATTAAATATAAAATAATAAACATAAAAATAAAATAAAATAATAACAAAATGCACCAAGATCCGCACGATACCTACACAAATACAACAAGAAAACACGACAAATTCGACGAAATTAGAAAAAATCAATTAAAGTTCATTAAAGTGGAATTTAAATTGAAAAATTGAATTAGCAATAATTCAATAAAAAACTTTAAATAAAAAATTATAAAAATAAATCAAGAAATATAAAAATTAAAAAATAGAATTTGCTAGAAAAGAACAAGGTCGAATTTTGTTTTACTGCATCAAATTTTACACGTCACACAATTAGGAATAAATACCGATCCATTTTCACATTTAACAACCATTTTTCGAAAATTGTGAAATTTTTCTTAAAAACCATTTTTGAAAACTAACCAATTTCTATTAAATTGTTAGACTATTTTTGAAACTCAACTACTTCGAATCTATTTTAAATTTTTTAGGTAAGAATCATTTATATTGGAACCCTCTTTCCACATCACGACCTTGCATCTCAATGGAGCTCTGCTCGGCGTTGATGTGGGAGGAGAGGTATTTATGCTGTTATGCTATTTTATGCCTTATTTTACGTTTGATGAATTTTGGAATGGTTAATGGGTAACTTTATTTGTTTCATGATTAATAAATTTTATTAATATGTATTTATATGTTTTCATAAATTTATAAAATTAACATCTTAACTGTCGAAATTTTTCCGGCCCACAGCCGAAACATCACGCAAGTTAGTAAAATCAACATAGTGCAGATGCATGTAAGTGCGTGGAAGATCGCCAATGATATGCACCCGTGAAGACTCAGCGTGCGCAACGCAGCGGTTGGATCGTAAATATTTATCCCTATAGCTGAAGCGAGAAATAAGGAAGGAGTCTCTGGCTGCTTCCTCGTTTCTCAATTCTGTAAAATCGACCTAAAATTTATCTAACAAACGGCTTAAAATCTCCACACCGAGTAGTCCAGTGGGCACTCAATAACTATAATATAAACATACTATGCCTTAAGATCAATTAAAGGAAAGGGTACGGGGACAACGTAAATTGAAATTGCTGATATAACCACTTCCGTGTCAATACTATAAAATGAATTTGATAGCGTTAGGATTATTATGAAACAAAATAAAGTTAGGAGTGATAGGAGATGAAAGAAATTTAATGAAGCTATAAAATGAACTCAATAAAGTTATGATTAGTAGGAAATAAAAGAAATCAAATAAAGTTATGATTAGTATGAAATAAAATGAAATTATGAAAAATGAATTTAATAAAATCATGATTGAAAGAAGTGAAATGAATTTAGTGAAGTTAGGATTAATTGGAGGTTTAAATGAATTCAATAAAATTAATAGGAGATAAAATGGATTTAAATGAAATGAATTCAATAAAATTAGGATTAGTAACAAACAAAATCTCAATTGTACAGTGATTTGATATAACATACGAGATATAAAAGAAAATCTTAATTGAAACAAAAAATTGGTAAAGTTTAATAAAGAATAAAATCTTGTTTGTAAGGAAAAAATTTAATAAAATTTTCGATTAATAAAAATAAAATCTTGTTGATAAAGTAAGTAAAGTAGATAACTGAGACGAAAATCAAATTTTATTTGTTAACTCTGATACAATTAACAATCATAGAAAGTAAAAATCGTACCTACTAGGATATAGGATTAATCACAAACCGAGACCATATCGGTGAGGTAAGCAAATATTGCGATCCATAATAAATTAAAATCCAATAGTACAGTGGAATAAATGAAAACATTCAGTTCGAAAATTTAGGATTAACAATAAAATTGGAATATTATTTAGATAGTGTTCGACAAGTTAGGGCTGTGTTGTAGTTGTGCAAAGATTAAAAATTCACCAATAAATCAGAATCATAAATTAATTGAAATCTTTAACGACTGATAAATGATGAATTTGACAGAGAGTGTTAACATAAATCGAATGAATAGGGTGGGGATTGAGCCAAAATACGATCGAATTGAGTAGCAAGACGAATGTAATAACCACTGGATGTCTGAGAATGAATAGATAAGTCTCGACCCGAGTAATTGTATTTTGAAACAATACGAATAGTTTTCCCCCATCCATTCTTCTATGCTGAATTCCGAGGAGGATAAAATGATATCACGATTACTTGAGATAGGAGAAAACCCCCATCCGAGAAAGTTAATAAATTCCAAAAATTACGGGATCCCCAAAATGGCAAATATGTCCATAACCGAATATTCTGAGAAAGACAGTTAAAAATTTCGAGACAATGGAATTCGTTAGGCGACTCAAATAACATCTAGAATTAATTAATTCACGCACGCCGTCTGGTCGATAACATAAACATAGCAAGAAAATATTTGTCTCGAACATAGAAGTGACAAATTTTGAAATCTAATTTTAAGCTTAAGCCGTTGCTATCAATTTGTTTTTTTTTAAACTCGAAATAAATCCATAAATTATAAACCCATCAGATTTCTTAAAAACTTTAATCAGGGACAAATTATAATTGAAATTAGCATCCAAGCGCCAAGCTTTAAAACTAATGCCTTCCAAATACCTATTGCCAAAATGACAATCTTATGAATCTCACAAAATAGTTGCCCCTTCTTCACTCTAAAATATTTTGTATGATGGTTTATTCATTGCAGTTAAATCGAGTCTAGGAAAACCTCAATGTTAGTCGCTAAATGCACCAAATCTTGACCCACCTAAACTCTCTTTAACTAATATAGTAAAGACCCTATTCCCCACACTATCATTTTCATGATTTAAATTTCAATCGTTACAGAGTATGTCCAACAATCAAATTACTACTCAGAAAAAACGCTCGGAAATGAGATTACGAACCACCGACGCAATAGGAAGACCCCGGTCACAGTGGCCTTATTCTATCCCTCGGAAAGCACGGAATCCGAGTAGCGAACCTCTCGTACCGGTGAGACAAGAATACCCAGCCGCTGAAATCTTTGCAAATGCGCAGGACCTCCTCACCCATTGGGAGCGGGTGCAGGAGCAGGTGGACTTACAAGTAGTCAAGGCAAGGATGTACCTTGCAAATGTGCTGGATGACATCCTTGCTGGGCGGATCGCCGTCGCCCATCCACCTCGTCCGGTTCGGGACACTAGGCGTCCATACACAGTAGAGGCTCTCAAAAGAAGCCTAGAAAGATTCTGCCCGGATGAATAAACCGACGAACGAGACATCATAGTGATTAAATAGCAATAAAAATTAGAACCGTGTGAATTTCTTTTCTTATACATCTGAAAATGAATGTTGAGTTGTTTGAAAGATTTTTAAAACATTTAAGCCGACCATAAATTGACGAGTAAAATCCATCTATTTTCAGTAATGTCCACTCTACGGATCTTGCAGACGGAGTTGGATCGCGCGAGACAGGCGAATGCCGAATTACTTAGTCAAGTCCTGCAACTAACCCGTGAGATGCAGCAGATCAAAGCGACGTGCTTAGATCCCAAACGAACCAAAGTCCTATACCAACGACTTACTGCAGCTCAAAAAGGCTGGGCCGAGGAACGCCAGCTCAATCGGAGTTTGCGAACGCAGGTACGGGGGCTAGAAGTCGCACTAGCAGTATGCCGAGAAGGTGAAGCGGTCACCTACCCGCTCATCTTCGCCCCAACTCAAATGCCGCAACCAGCAGTCAAGACAGCAGAGCAACCCATCGCCACTAACAATCGTCGACCGGGACGTAAGGAGCGTGCCCGACGTCGAGCAGCGCAACTTCAGAATGCCAAACCATAGATATTTATCATGTGATTTGATTTAATAGAGTAGATTAGCCTTGATTGAGTCGTTTTCTTTTGAAATTGCATACCCGCACGGTCATAAGTAACCCTATTACGTCTCAGTTTTCCACAGTCAATTAAGCACTAACCATGAACAATTATTTATGAGGGACAGAGCAAAGCGAGCATAGGTCTTCTATCGACAGCTCGTGAACCCGAGGTTTGTCCGAGCAATTACAGTACTAGCCAATGGTATTCAATTTTTGCGGACAATCCACCACTTGAACACATTTCCAACGTTGCTTAGCAACGGGTGCCAAGTGGAGTAGTATCATTTTGTATGGCGTTACTAGGGTCGCCAGGAAGATAAGCAAGATTCGAAACCCTGTAACCCACCACAAATATCAATTTTTTGTAACTTTATCAAACAAAAAATGTAAAATTTTATGCATATTTTATGTATCGGTAACTCATAACGAAAATTAGAAACACTTAAACTTCAATCTTTTAAATAGAAATTGTTTTAAACCAAAAACGCATGAAAAATGGCTCGTAGAATCTGAATTCGAAATGGTTTTAATTTTAATAATGGGCTTTTACTTTTGGTTTTTATACTATAAATTTTTATGAAAAATTTGAATGATAATACCTAAATCAATTAAATATTAAATTTCGGTTTTAGCCAAAAAATTTCACGTTAACTAATTTATTAATGTCTAAGTGTTTTAATGAATCATAAAATTTTTACTAATTTCTTAACTTTTGAAATGTATACAGACGAAAATTATGAAAATTTTGACGAGTATTGCCAAAAGTTATCTAAATGGGTTAATGATCAAAAATCGGCAATGTATAGTTACTATTTATCATCAAATTTAATGATGCTTAATTGCCTATATTCAAATCAAAATAAGGCTAGACCAGCATTAATTAATACTCCACCTCTAGTTAGACAAAGTTACCCTACAACATTTGTTGAAACTAACAATGATGCTGATATGCCTATTCAAGGTAAAATTTAACAAATGAATATTTATTATGGAATATATAGGGCAAAGGTATTCTCTTCCACATCCTATTAGGCGTATAATTGCAGAATTAATTGATTATTTGCTATTAATGTTTATTAAAATTTGCATTATCTTTGTTATACAAGGAAATATGTCACTTAGGTTAAGATTATATTTATATATTTAATCATATTAAAGAGTTACAATTTAGTGAGATCGCAGAAAATATTGATTTAGATTTTCGTTATATTATTAATAAGCACAGACTGGGTATTAATGATGAAATGAAAGTGGGAAATTCTGAAGTACTTTCATCAGGTGCTCGAGCTGATGGTGAAAATGTGAGAGCATTAGTTAATCCTTTCGAAATTATTACAATGGAAATTGTCTATGCAGAAATTCTCAATCGTGTTATTATAACATTTTATGAGGTATATTTTGGAACTTAATTAAGTTTGATAAAATTTCAGATATTTGGCCTTAGCTAAATGTTTTAAAATAATAATAATAAAATGATATGAGAGGGGTACGTACTCTTAATCGATTTATTAATTAAAGTAACAGAAATCAGCTTTTGAATAAGATAGGTAAAGAAAAAGAAAACTATTAAAAATAATTGATTATTAATATTTATTGGGTGGTTTTGTTATTTAGTCTGTGGATAGCCGAGTATTTTTATACACTATTTTTCAATCATTAAGGCTGTAAGCGAGAACTTCATTATAATTTTTTATATCGATTATGTGATATTTATGTTTCGTTTTTCTGATTTGACCAATATTCTAAAGAAATTTCATTAATACAACACAAACACGAGTTACAGTAATCAAATTAATCAGTTATCAAAGATAACGCAACAAGGAATTCCTATTTCAATTCATTAAACTTATTTTTTCAAAAATTAGAACTCGTTTAGTCATTTTGCTGACCATCGTTTTTCATTGGTCAAATTCGGGGAAAGCGAAATTTCTAAATATTCCAAAAGAACTTTCACATTAATTTCTATAAGAATCTCCGTTTTTTCTCAATTCTAAGCACTTTCTGAATGAGATATGAAAAAGCCATGGTCAGCAATATTCTCTGAAAAATCCATATAAAAATTCATAAAATTTCCAGTAAAAATTAATTTAATACTTTAAAATGTGGGAAATGTTCCTAAGAAAAATTCTAGGAAAAATTGTAAATATTGCTAACATTATCGATTTATCCAAATTGTTTTATATTCCATTTTCAATTATCAAAGAAATTAAATTAAAAATAATTGAAATGACAGAATTTAAATGTGCTATTTTTTCTCGAATTTCTTTGATAAACACAAAAAATCAATTTTGCCATAGAAAACGGTAAAAAATTTCAAATTTTAACTTGAAAATTAGTTGTGAGAAGCCCCCACCCTCCACAAATAAGTCACATACCAAGGGGAGTGGAAAGGGGGGGTTGTTCTGGAGGCGTGACTTCATATGGCACTACAATCAAGAATCAACACGTTTCTGATTACAGCAACTTCAGGATATAATAAATGATTTTATAGTAGCTCATTTACCTAAAATGGAACATACAATACAGTTCAAGTGCTATACGATATCCAATTTATTATAATATCCGATTTTACTATATCCAGAAGATTTTAATCGTTCTAATCACTGCTTGATTCTGGTTTGAATGTAAATCAACACTCCGATCATAAATCATCTCAAATGGTGATAAACTCCTGGTGCTCTGGTGAATGCTATTTATACTGGACCTTATTCTAGGTAACAGTTCAGACCAGTTCTTCTCTTTACTCTCACCTGCCAATGTCACTGTAATAAGATATCTTACCGTTCTTATGGCTCTTTCAGCTAAATTCTCGTTTGATACCTAGTTTCTGGGGTTTCTTTCAAATATTTCCCTCTGAAATTTCGGCTTCTGCCTGTCAATATTGTCTTTCGTTTTCCGAAACGCTAGATCCAACTGTTAAGTATCTCTGGTGGTTTGATTAAATGGATCCGATTGATCATCATTCATATTCGATTGCTTTGAAGTACTTCGCTCTTTCCCTCACTAACCGAATTCTTCGTCAGAATCAGCAGCCAAGCCTTTTTGATTCTCTTGAATCCTTTCTTTTACGTTTGGATCACGTTTAGATACTTGACCAAGATATAATCAGATAAGACTTTTATTAGCTTTCATTGAATGAGAAATTGCCATTAAGCCAGCTGTCTTTATGTCATTATCGCGCAAATCAAGTCGTATTAGCTATTTTATGTCGACCAAATATTCAGCAAGCGCTATTCCATCTTCACAGGTTATGCAAAAACAAGGCGAATTTAATCGCAATAGTGACCGATTGACTAGAAGACCATCACTGGCAATCGAATAGTTTCCTAAATTAAGTGACTGTCTGCTTCTGTTCACTTTAAGGGCATCCGATTGTAAGTAATTGAATTACTCCACAATATAAGACTTAACAATCCTGGACCCTGATTTCCATCTTCTTTAATTGGCTGAGACAGTAATTGTTCACAGAGTCCATTGCAAATATGACCCAGTCCAATGTCCCACAGTGAATTATTTCAAACATCGAGTAATTCGATATGCCTATTGACTTCGAGCAATGATCGCAATTGAATTCCATCTGAAGGCACCATTCGATTACTCGCTAAATGAAGCTCCCTCATGTGAGTATTAAATCTGAGTGCCGAAGCTAAATTTAATAAATTTTTCGAGCAAATATTTGAGTTTTCTAAATGTAAGATTTTCAAATTACTGCCACAGCATAAGGCTCGATTTAAAGGTAGTATTGTAGCTTCCATGAACATTATTCCTTTTAATTCGATACATTCCAGAAAAGGAGCTTTTCAACCTTTTAGAACAAGCATTAAGTCCATCGTACTGAATTTTTGAGTTAAACGACATATTTTTTTTTTTTTTTTTTTTTTTCAAAATTTGTTTTTATCTCAAAAGCGGCCTTTCGGCTAATATGCGAGCTAGGCTCAGCATTTCAATCACACTATGGTGTTTTTTAACTAACTAACACAAGTCTGCAATACAGATTCAATTACCAGTATTGCCTCGTATACACTCACACAACTTAACAATTATCAATTGTATTTCCTCTTTTTGCATCCATCTCATTCACCTGAATATGTTTATAGGTATTAGATGGCGCGTTCTGGACGAGTAAAGTTTTCAGTATATTATTTATTGAAAGCTTATTTTCATTGTTATCATAGTTTCGATAAGTTGAAACAAAGCCACTGAAGGGATTTGATGACCAGCTAGGTTGTTTAGTGATACTCAGGATCGGCTTTCTGTGATTGCAAGGTATATGCCAGTTTGTCGACTTTGTCCAGGTATCAACACAATCTGTGGTAATAGCGGGGATGTCACAAGGTTTCTGTCCTTCCGCACTATGTGTAGCATATCTCTCTGTTTTCGGGTCATATTCAATTGTAAAATGTTCGAAGTGACTTTTTAATATTACGTTTCTTCGGGTAGTAATTTTTTTTGTAGTTAATTTGATCTCGTTCTCGATATGTTCACAAATATCTTTATTCCTTGTTATATTGTTATATGAACTGGAGCTGCATCCATTTTTTATTTCATGCATTTCGTGCTTTTGTCCATTATTTTCATCCTTCTCAAATGCTCGACCAGATTCATCACAGGGATTCTTGACGAGTAAAGTTTTCAGTATTTTATTTACTGAAATCTTATTTTCATTGTTATCATAATTGCGATAAGTCAGATCAAATCTACCGAATGGGTTTGATGACCAGCAAGGTTGTTTATTGATACTCAGGATCGGCTTTCTGTGATTCCAAGGTATATGCTCATGGGCACGAATAAATTTATCACATGTATATGGGATCATAATTTTTGCGCATCCACCGAAGGTCGGCGAGCTTCGTCCACTATAGTCGTGCGCCTCATGCGCACGAACAGATTCATCGCAGGAAGTTGAGGGCACAATTTTGGCGAGTCGACCGAATTTTTTTCTAACAAGATTCATAAGATTCAATAATCTCAAATAAAGATTCAGAAGACTCATCGTCTAAACTTTTATTTTTAAAATTAAGATTCTTAAATTGGACACGTTTAAATATTTCCATGCATTCTATTTGTTTCAGGTCCAATTTTACATTCGACAAATTAAGCATATCATCTCTTTCATGACACAATTTGGCATCAATTCCTTTCAATTGTTCTAATCGTATTGGATTTGGTTTAACATTACAATGTTCACAACATCTTTTATCATGTTCAATATCTGGTATCGATGATATATTATCGCTAAACCCTTTACTCCATGCTCCAACGTTTTCTTCACCTTTATTTTTCATTTCAACTCTTTTTGCATTGAATTTTCGTCATTGTTATTTTCCCCATTTGGCATAACATTGGCTTTATTACTAAATTCAGAATAATCAATAATTCTCTCATTCCGATTCCTACAACAAAAAAAAAATCATTTTCAAATTAAAGAAAAGCAAATCAATTTTTTAAACCATTTATTTCCAATCTCGAGTTAAATTCTCACCTTTACATTTCATTATTTAAACAAAAATTATTACATTATACATTTACGTTTTTTAATTACATTTTCAAACACACTTTACATTTTCTTAAACCGATTTTCATTACATTACATTTTAAAAACCAAAATCAACCTAAAGCCAGATTAATTCCGTTTATGAGACCACCTGTGCCCGTCCCCTAACAAATAATTAATTATTTTAATTTGATTAAAACGGTGTCCGAACAATCGCATTGAAAACTGTTCCTTCGTCTTACTTTGTGATTGTGATTAAAGAAAACAATTATTTTATGGTATTCCTCTCCATGTAGGCTTCACCCATCACAATCTGTTAAAAGAATTCAAAGATATGTCTAGGGATAAATATTTCCTTGGTTGTCTACTACATATCTTTACTATAAAATGAAATAGTTTCTTTTCTCCAACATGACATGATTCTTGGTTAACCCTTTCTAAGGTGGTGGCAATATTTTGTACACCATTTTAAACTAATAAAAATATCTAAGTGTAACGCTGTCGGTAATCATTTTTACTTTTGGTACAACTACTGACATATATTGAGCCTCTTTTGTTTTTTTCTGTTTTTATTTTTTTCTGATCATTTGTAACTATATAATTGTTATCAATAAACTTTGAGTTTTACATCACTTTTAGTTTCCTTTGCCTTAGAAAGGGTTAATAAACCTGCAAAAGTTTATAGGACCAAAATTAACATATTGTTCTTTTCTACTATTTCTAATCCTCCTTCAATTCGTGTATTTTTTACATTGAATGGAAACAATTTTGTTTTCTCTATACACATCCATTTTCCAACATCTCTCGTAGTTCTTGAAATATAATATTCTCCTACTGTTGCTCCAATACTTCTTCCATAGCTGGCAATTATTTGATTTTGTCAGTCATTGATTTCGTAATTGTGAATGTATTTAAGAACCAAGTTTTGAGTTTTTTGTTTCTGATTCTCTGACGTTTCCCCACAATGTCTTAGCTTTTATTTTACTAATAACACATTAAATGTGCTTGACAGTTGCTGCCGATTTATCAATCTCCATTCTTTTATGTATCTGATCCATTTTTCGGCTTCTCTTAATCCATATTTAGTGTGAGCATATCTCAGCATGGTTTTGATAAACATTCCATTAACAATGTTGTTGTTTTCGAAACTGCGTTGCTATTCTTATTTTCAACACGATCGCCAGTTACATTTCTAAAGGACTTAATTTACGTCACTTCACATTCTGTAATTATAATAACAGGAATGATAAATTTCTGTTTTTGAAGCGAATTAAAAAATAATCAATCGCGTTATCATAATTACAGAATGTGCCTTTCTGATGTGCGTAAAACTAAACTTGTTATACACTAACAAAGTAATTTCAATAAACCGGTTTCTAACGGTTAACCGTTATTTTGCAAACCGGTTTTTGACCTTTTATAAGCTTTGGAATGGTTTGAAAAATGGTACAAATTCAAAATATCTGATTTTTATATTTACGTCAAGTACGAGCAAAATTGAAAGATAAAATAACGAATTAAAAACGTAATTTGTGAAAGCTATGTTGATAAGATAACAATAAAATTACAATACTAGTAACAACACTTCTGTCAAGAGAACATTTAAAATTTCTCAACTGAAAAGGTTTGTGATATATTGCCGTATTTAGGTAAAAAAATAAATAAAGTTTTTTACTATATAAAGTTTAACGGCTCAACTGGGGTACCTCCTGTGTAATTTTGGCATTGAAAAGATTACAGTAAATAAAATGTCAATATTGTTGAATTACAAATTGAAAAATGAAGCATTCGGAGTTATAAGAAATAACATTTTATTGATTTAACAAAATGCTCTTGTTTTCTTTAAAAAAGTATATTTTTGAATATATAATCAAAATTCAAAAGAGTTACATTGATAATTTTACCCTGTTAAGTTATGTGAATTCCCTACTTACCCAATGATTTCATGAAACGATTTATTTTTTCAGGTTTTCTGAAAATTATAATAAATTAAAATTATAAAAATAATTGTAATGTAAAATTTCGAAATATTGAGAAAAACAATTTTTGTTTCCAGTAATTTGGGTCACAACTATTGATTGTAAAATTTATATTGGGTAAACAATGGATTAATTAATCCGTTTTATGGTTTCATGTTTTTGTTAATCACCGGTTTGAAACTTTAACTCCAATATTTTTACTCTATTTTTCAAAATCATAGTTTTGTTTTCCTTCGATTGATTTACCTTACTTAAACAATTTGCCAGGCAAAGTACAACGAAGTAATCGCTTTTCTGATATATCTTAACCCGTAGCACTGGGTTTGAAAGCAATACACAAAAAGAGGGCCAATTAAACATATAGTTCCTTGTTTACTAAATACATTGTAAAATCGAATGGTTTTTCGGTTTTCGGATGACTTATTGAATGAGAAAACTTTAAAAAGGATATTCAAAGACATTTCTAATAACGGACTAGTTTAGATCTTATTTGGCTATCACAAACACCGTGTAAGAAACTCGATCTCACCCAGGATCAAACCCAGCAACTGAATCTGATCACTCCACTACCAAGCCACATCAAAAATAACATTTTTTTTGTATACCGTTCATATCAAATACATTTAATATCATAAAAATTAACTGTATAAACATCTCATGTCATTCTTGTATCACCAAATACGTGTAAGCACAATTAAAACTTGCAAGATAATCCGAAAGCGATGAGTGATAAATAGGATCAAATGGATTGCAATAGTTGAATCAGGGTTCAAATCACAAAGTTGCTGAGTTCGATCCCAGTTAGTACCAATAAAAATCTCACGGAATATAACTTTAAAACAGACTAAAGACTGGGTCCACGTAAAAATATGAGTCAGGGTACTTTTGAGTTATGCTTTACAAATGTTCGGTAGGAACGGTTTCTCTCACTTCATGTGCTCCTTTAAATATCCACTAACATTTCAACACAAAGTTTTTATTGATCAAATCAGAATTTACAACAATATTTTACTAATCATATGGCCTATAGACAATGATCCCAACGGGAAGCCGCCTTTAGTATCACTAAATTCCTTACACAAAAGAAATCTTGAAAATAAACTTTTGTACGAGTCTGCTTGATTTTTACATTTCTTATATCTCTTTTTGTCTTTAAATTCTTTGACCAAAATTGTGGTGATTTCATTGATTTGAGATCTCATTGTATAAGTCATCTCTCCTCAACAACTAATTGATTTTTCCCGAAACTTCGATTAGGTTCCTAGAGAACTAATGTATTATAATTTGTTTTCACTATTTTTGCCGTTTCGCTAGTGCTCCTGGAAATTATCTAAGCTAAATTGAATTTAGGGATAATTAGTTCCCTACATAATTTACTTTATTTCCACAGAATTTCTCCCTAATCTAAATATTTAATTTACTACTTTTTTGTTTTAATTGAATAATTAGCATTTTCTTATTAACTTTTTCTAGGGGCCCCGAATTAATTTTATATTATTATTTTCGTGCTCGTCTCGTCAATTGGCATCGGCACTTACCCATTTCCCCTGGAAAATATTGATTTTATTTTATATTATTTTTAATCAATTATTTTCAATTATTGCGCGAATTATTATGACCATTTAATAAATCAATATCAATTTTATCATCAACACCTCAGCGATTATTTTCAAACATTACTCAATATTTATAATCGATTTTCTAAACTATTAACTAAATCACCAGAAAGATCTCAACGAATTCAAATAACATATCATTTCAGGCCATCTGTCTTAGTGGAATCCTCTGTAATATTTCTGCGACGCCAGGAAAATTTCTGATGGGTATTAGTGTCGTATCTTGTAAAGATTTGTTTGATTTACCCGCTAACAGAGTAGAAGTGTTACCGGGTTCGTTGCCAGGTTTTACTAGTGCTCTTGTGAGATCGATTATTAAGAATTTTGCAATGGTATTTTTCTTTCCTCTTTGCATGACCGCACTCATTTTCAACCACCATCGCACTACTTACGACTTGATTGCTGGAACCTTAGTTGTCAAGGTTCCACCACCGCGACAAAGACGTCTCAATCAAGCTGGATGGGCCGCACGTAATCCTAACCCTCCTCCACCAGGACAATAACACGTAGAATTTGTGTCTATTTCAAAAATATATCATTTTCATGATTTATTGATGCATGTGTAATTTTTCTGACATTTTATTTTTATATTTTTATATTCATAATTCTATCATAATAATATTATGTTAATAATTACGTTTTATTCTCTCGTTTGGATATGAAGATATTTGACTAATATTTATATTCAAATGTAATTGACATTTGAGTTTCATTTGGATACATTATCTATTTTACAACCAAGATAGAGAAAAATAGGAGAGAAAACCTACAAAAATATGCTTAAACCGTTCATAAACATGACAATTTTTGAATTTTGTAATAATCAATAATAGCATTTTGCCTAAATAACACGATGCCCAAAACGAAATGCAGGGATAAGTCAACGAAACATCCAATAATCATTATCTTAATTTGTAATCATACAATAGATCAGGGCTGGCCAACCCAAATGATCTTTCGGGTCACTTTTTGTTTGCATCTTAACTCCGCGGGCCGCATATAAAATTATATATCCTCATATTAGATTTAAATACACTATAGACATTTTTGGGGTTAAAAATTGAAACAAATGGTCAAAGTGGACCACTTGCAGCTCGCGAGCCGCAGTTTGGCCACCTCTGCAATAAACATTGAAATTGGATTGGTCAAATTGATTTATTTATTCGTAATTGGAGGAGATATTAAATGAATTTTAATTTAATTTGCTCTTCAATTGGTTTCATTAGGTTAGGCTATTTTAGATTCATTTCATTTACAGGTTTTATCCCTTTCAAACAACTAAAATTCCCATATAAAATTTATATAGAATACGAAAAAACCGCAGTGAGATATGAAATGGTCGTCAAAAATGGATAAATTGAATGTAGCAGTATCATACGTCAAACATCGTAGTTTTCCCTTTATTCTACCAAAAATACTGGATAAATAGAAATGGAATTTCATACTTTATAACCCACCTTCAAAAACATTTGTGCACTATAAATTTTGACAGGGAACATACTGCTGTGGTTTTACCAAGTATTTTAAAACAGACATTTGCGAATAGAATGCTATTGCGATTCCAGTAATACATACGAGGTTATAGTAAACCGAATCACGATCAGTGGTTTGTAAAATTTATTGAAACAGTCTTGCAGCAAATAAAATGAACGAAAATATTACCTCAGAGTGCTCAGTTATTTTTTTATACGCTCTCGGTAAAAAAAATTGAAAATGCTTATTATGTAAAATTACGGTACTCACCAACAGGATTTATTGTACGTGAAAATTACACCTCTACTAGACATTTACATGAAATTTAAAGACTATCGAACGTTGACGATTTGATTCACTATTTAAACACATAACCCAGTGGTTCTTAACCGGTTTTTCGTGGAATTAGGTGAAGTGTTCCTCCAAACTTAAATATTCAGAAAAAATAGTATAAAATATTATGTATATAAAATTGCATTTTGTAATATTAAGAATTACATATTAATTACATTATACATTAAGTTGTATTATACACCAAAAATAAAATATTAATATTAATAAAAAATTTTTTGAGAATTAGTTTACAGCAGAGTTAGATTGCTTTCTTTGGTTTATTTTCGTTAAAAATGTTACACCATTTAAATGTTACACTTTTTCAATTTCTTCAAAATAATTTTTATTATATTCTGTACATTGAATGCGTCATAATGGCGTAATTTGTGACTAAAGTACATTTATTCTCACAAAGCTCGTAGTATATTTCATAAGTTAAAACGTAAAACAATTGAGGTGGTTTATTGTACAGTTTGTAGTACATTATGTTTGCGTTCGGAATAAGCCACGATTTCTGTTAAGGCGGGGATAAGTGATACATCTATGTTTATGGGCTAGGAAATAAGACATTAAAATATGTTAAAAGTTGTGTCGAATTCAAATACAGTATATTCCGGAAATTATGAAGTCGGCTATAGTAAAAAACCTATTACAGTAAATTTACTTTCGTAGCAATATCGACTTACCTATTATGTACTATAAAAATTTTTATCAATTATAGTAAATTTTTTCAATAGCAGGTGTTTTACTATAACCTGAGGTTACTGTAACAGTTTTTCATAAATCTAAAAACTTTGTGGTGGTACAAATATACACTTAGTATCTAACCTTTGATAATCATATACTTTAAACCAACATGATGCCAAAAAATTTCTTCACAAACTGTAATTTCACCGTTATTTCATTTAAAATTACAAATAGTTAATGCCCATATGCTGTTAACTTCATTCTATGCTTAAATAGAAGTTAGATTTTTCGATTCCGAATTCATGATTTTTTCGAACGAATATAACAAAAAATATCTACATTTTCCAATATATCACTTTTAGACCTTATCCAAAAGATATGATATTTTTGTTCTTTTTGAAGACTATCGTAGTTTCTATACTACAACGTTTCAGGATGCTTAACTTAATCTGAATAACATGAGTCTGTTAAGCTCTAAACAGTTGTTTTATATGGCGAATCAAAATTTTATTGATTGAACAAATTGCTAAGTGACTTTTTAATGTTTCGTTACTGTTTTAAACCATTAACAAGAAAAACGTGGATTTTATATTTTTACCTTAACTGGATGGTGGGTAATAACAAAAAGAAAGAACACCGGAAGAACCGGATACCACTTTTTTTAAAAAGTTGTTTCCTAAAAACTTTCCTACAAATAAAGCATTAATACTGGTTATGTTGAGGCTTCTTACACTTCGGTATATTATCGGCAAGATGAAGTTAAAGTCGACTAAATAAAAAAAATAAAGTCTTCAAATTCACAATCATGAAGTGCAAATTGCTATTTATTCGTTATGCGAAATTCATCCAAGTTCAAGGCAACTGGACAACTCCCGAAATATACCCATGTGTAATTAAATTAAATTAATTAAATGAAATTGATAATAAGTGTGTGGAAGTTATTAGTATATCTACTGTACAGAAACATGCACCACTGACAGAAATTTAAAATAGATAAAAGCATAAATTTAAAAATATAACAAAATTAATTTAAACAAAATTAAATAAATTTGAGAAAAGCCTATAGAAGCAAGTATCAACATAAAGATAATCTCATAAACCACTAAAATCTCGCAAGAGGTTAAAAAATACTGGTGGAAAAGACAACTAATTAGAATCTCTTAGTGGACGAAAAATACAAAAAATGGCTATAAAAAATAGAATAAAAGTGCAAATTAAGTAAAAATTGCACTATAACCAAGAAGAAGAGGAGATAAAAATAATGACAATTTAATTAAAAGCCATCCAAACAGGCCGAAAAAGACTTAAAAATCTGATTTTTTTCGAAGTCAGAATTTTGATATATTCCTTACGCATTTTTAAATCAATTGTAAGCATTTTAGTTTTGCTTAATAAATTCGTTGGTTATAAATGTGCCTTTTAATAAGTAATTATTTTTGTACGGTCTGGTATTATTTTATAATATCTGTCAGGTGCCACTTAAAATCATACTATTATATGTATAAAATTAGAACTTCGAGATCGCCGGAAGTTCAGGTCTTATGTGCAGAATCTAGAAGGTAGATGACGGTTGTACCAACTGAGGTGCTAGGTGGAAACGTCAAACTGAGCGATTTGATATTAAAATACAGGAACAGTGCAATCTGAGTTAAGGGTGAAATTTATGGCAATTAGATAAAAGGTTTTTCAAAATTCCTGTTAGTATTGAAATTCACGAGGGAAAAAAGAATAGGAAGCTACGATCAATTTGATTAAATTTTTTGGTGTTAGTAAGATTAAATCGAGCATGTGTATAAAATCTGAGCAACAAGCAGGCAATAACTTAGGCGAATGTAGGTGGTAGAATAAAAAATACCTAATACTTATATAGGTTTTTAGCTACCAAAATTGGGGTAAATTTTCGATTCGGCACTTCACTACACAAATGATAAACCCATAATGAAGCATTCTCGTACATAAGAAATTTACATCATCCAACCTTAAAATCTCCATTTTTTTCTAGTATACTGTTCCAAATAGTTACACAAATGACATTCAATCGCAACAAAATAGTGAATTGTAATTTTTCCACTATAGTTAGCATTGCAGGAAATAGAACCCGCTCACTCATGATCTTAATATCCAAATTACTAAGTGCATTAAATTATGTACCATCTGGGTGTTCATACACGAGAAAAATTAATTTGAGACATTTGTGAGAGATTGACTGCAATGGACGATGAGTTAGGTAGATGAACCAACCAATATATGTTGATTTTTGACCAATTAAATAAATAATTATGTGTTATTTAAAAATTTTCAGTTTTTTTCTTTTGACCAACTCTATCAAAATTGAGGATCAAACGATAAAAACGTTACCAATCTGAATCTAAAAAATCAAAGACGTAAGACTCTATCGACAGTCAGGAACCCATTAGAAAAATACTATCAAGAGTAGTCCTAGAAATATTGCCCACCTGCCTATGGATTTTTCGACCGCTGGGAGTAGTACAAACATGGGTTTTCAATGGGAACACTGGGAAGAAGGGAACTTGCTATGAGTGAAGGTTAACAAAAATTCAAACAATACACCAACAAATATATGTGCCGGGCCTTGTAATTATTGGATTCGACTCTGAACGAAATACTAAAAACTTGTCAGAAAAGTATAACTTCAATCAAATATTATAGATGCGAAGGAAATCATAAATCAAAAATTGTAAAAGCCAATGCAATTTTCGAGATTTTCAGAAAGAACTGGATAATAAAACCAATTCAGTAATGGAAACATTAAGAGAAAACTTATTTATCAGTAATACAATAAGTTACAATCTCTTCAAAATTCATAATGTTGGGCCAGAACACAAATAGCCTTGAAAGTTGTTTAAATGCATCAGTAATACAGCACAAAAACCCATCACCAAGATAACTTAAATACAATATATAACACCAACTAAACACTTTAAAATCTGAGAGAACATAAATAAATATAAAATCAAAAAACATAAAAATAAAATAAATACAAAATGCATCAAGAACCGCACGAAATCTACATAAAAAATAACATAATAACAAGAAAATTTGACCGTAAAATGATCATTTATATAAAAGTAAAAATTAATGAATTTAATGAATAAAAATAAAATATTTTTGACTGAATAAATTTAATTAAAAATAAATTACCAATTTAAATTAAGAAATTAATAAAAATTTAATTTAGATAACACAAATAATTTCAAGGTCGAATTTTGTTTAATCGCAATAAAATTAACACGCAAGGTACAGGCCAAATCATAGGTATATATACTGATGTGTTTTGACAAATTTTCAACTAAAATTTAGTGCCAACTTAATTTCAGTTTTATTTGGTAGTCTTATTTTTCAACAGCAGTTCTAGTCTGATTCGAGTTAGTGTGCATAACTATCTGAGAGCCGTGCATTCAGCCAATTAACACTGACAAGTGTTTTGACTGAACACGTTAACTCTCAGATAGTATACGGGTATTGATTTATATGATTGCTACTATGCGAATTTACGAAGTGTTATGAATTAATGACGAATTATGACAAGATGATTTTATGCCAATTTATTTATATGATTGCTACTATGCGAAATTACGAAGTGTTATGAATTAATTATTTTATGCCAATTTGCCGGATGAATTTATGGACGATGTATACCAAATAAATATTTTAAAGCCAACAATTTTGTGCATTGAAACTTTTACTCAACTGATATGGTAAAATTTATTTGTTATTTCTTTTTCGGCCCACAGCCAAAACATAACGCAAGATAGTAAAATAAAAAACCCCTATCGAACTGTGTAAGTGCGGTGTAAGTCCGCCAATAGTTCGTGCTCGTGAAGGTTCCGGCGTGAGAATGCAGGAACCCGAACGTCAAATCATTGAAGTAAATAGCGGAAGAGAGTAGCTTGAGAGTGGGTCTTTTGGCTAAACTTTCTTGCACTTAATTTCGATAAAATCGACAAAAATCTTTAACAACAATCGGCTCAAAATCACTAACACCGAGTAGTTTAGTGGGCACTCATTAAATATAATATGAACATACATAGATCTTAAGGACAAAGAGAGTGAAAGGGTAGCGGGGAAAATAGCGAAATCGTTGCAACAGTTAAAATGAATAGCCATCGGAAAAAGATTAATCCGAACGACCAAAATCATGAAAAATAATGTTTGAATAATATATAAGAATTAAATAAATTATGTTGAATTCAGACGGAAAATATGGGCAGAACGCTGCGCAAATTTTCGGAAATAATTAAAACATTTATCATAAAACTGTAAAATAAGGGTGGAACGCTGGTCAAATTTTCCGAATTAATCAAAATACTTATCGAAAATAATAAAGTAAAAGTGGAATGCTGTTCAATTGTTAGTATAATAGCCTTACAAAACTGTAAAATAAGGGCGGTACGCTGCTAAAATTTTCGACTCAAGGAAAATACTTTTTCGAAAACTGTAAAATAAGGATGGATTACGGCTAAATTTTTATCTAAGCAAAGTATATATTTTTTTGCCGAGGAATAAGGACGAATCCCTACACAAAAATTTGATAATAATAATGATGATAGTAAGGATAATAATAATTATAATTATAATGATAATAATAATAATAATAATAATAATAATAATAATAATAATAATAATAATAATAATAATAATAATAATAATAATAATAATAATAATAATAATAGTAGTAATAATAATAAATATAATTGTAATTATAGTAATAAGAATAATAATAAAGGTAATAGTAGTAACAATTAATAAAGGTAATACATATAATGTATCACTGATAAGGCGCTAGCAATAATATTAGGGAACATTGTAGTTATAATAGAGATAAGGGTAAGAGAGATACTGTATGGATATTTAACCTAATAACGGGTTTACAAGCTATAGAAAATCATCAACACGGACAACGGTAAGTAAAACTATGGAAATAGACGTAATGAGAAATGATATAACAGTATAGACCAACATTTGAAGGAAATAGGAGAACAATGGGACCTAAAAATCGAAATCGAGCACAAGCCTTCTATCGGCAGCTCGTTAGATCTGTTGGGCCAAAATATTAGTTATGGTAAATTTTAGAAGTAACTAGTACAATTGACATTTAGAAATGGATTCAGTTCCGTTTCTTCAACAAAAGCTACACAAAGCCTGTACAGCCAACAAAAACCTACAACAGCAAATAGCGCACCTCAACCAGGAAATACAACAAACCAAGGCCACCTGGATTGAACCCGGGAAAGCCAAAAGGATCTATCAAAAAATGACGGCAGCACAGCGAGGGTGAGCTGAGAAGAAACAGCTCACCCAGTCGCAAAGGATCCAGATACGCGGCCTTGAGGTAGCGTTATCGGCGTGCCAGGAGGGCAACGCGGTAACCTACCCGCTGGTATTCGCTCCAGCGCAGTTGGCCTACAGGGAAGTGACGTCTGCGACGGTGCCAGCCACCAAAGCACCCAAGCACAGGCCCGGGAAGGGCCGAGCGAGCTAAACGCCGTGCTGCAAAACCACAGAAATAATCATTTGGAACTGTTTTTGCGAATTTTCAATAAATGTTTGCTTGAATTAATTCCTTCAAATTTTATATTTATAGATAAGATAAAGCTCCAAGAAGATCAGAATGTAAGATTTACCATATAAGTGAGGAACCAGAAAAAGTAAATCGCACACGTACCTTCCAACGATGGTGCGTTGAACCTAGCTTTGGGGTCGGGTCAGAGTAGTTCCGATACGGCGCTTATCTTTGTCAATCCCAAAAATCGATGGTTGCATTACCAACGTTGCTTAGCGACGGGTAACCATTGGGGGTAAGAAAATATTACATCTGGGGTCAAGGTTAACGAAACCATAAACCCCACATGTCATACGGATTGTTAATGACCAAACTATCCGCTCTTGACTACTGTCGCTTAACAACTTCAACAAAAAATTGGATTTAACTACTTGATACCTGTTGTTAAGCAATGTTGATAATGTTTTAAATGGGTGGATGCCAGCCGAAGGTAAACTCACAAAAATTTGAACTACTATAGTACAGAAATATTTATTGAAATTTTCATTTTCACAGGAGTTGAAACAATTATAGCAGTGATGATTTAACTACCGCATCCAGCCTGAGTGTTGGCGGACCTGATCCATTATTTAGGCTTCCTTTCGTTGATGTCTTCAGATGCTATTTCTTTTCCGGGTTTGTGTTGTTTCACGATTTAAGCGGTCAATACTGAGAAGACCGACTGAATTTGTTGGTTGTCGCACTATGTTCGTATCGTCGCTAATAAAAAATAATAAATCAAGAGAATATTTTTGTATGACGTGGGTACTAGTTTAAAAACCCTTCGTCAAAAATTCGAAGGATGTTACAGACTCTGAATACGATATTTCTCAATATATTTGTGGAAGCAAATTGTAATTCTCTTTTCGATTACATGATTATTTATTTAAAGTTAGAATTGTTTTTGTAAAGGCGATTAAATTTAATCAATCAAATAAGTAGGTAGATGTGAGTCATCCAGCATAGAGCGTTCTGATTGGCTGACGGGAAATGATGACTCATTGAGTTATGACTCATCATTAAGAGGGTGAGTCATGGGTCACTTGAGTGTTTCGCGTGTGTGTATGACTCATGGTATTTATTCAACAACGGCTTATTACTTAATGATGCTCTTGAACCAACCTAGTTTTTTTACTTGAGATTCTGTTTTTTAATTTTGTTTTAATCATCGATTAAGTCAATCTAACGTAACTATTGAGTACAATTATTTTATAGAAATTTTTATTTGTTATTCTTATTCTGATATTTTTGCAAATCAATATATTGCAGCTGGTACATTCACAGTTTTCATAGATCTGTAACTAGTGTAACTATGTTTTCTTAACAAACCGAATCCAGCCCTAATAGTACATATATTAATTCATCATCTATTTTTGTGCTTTTTTGAAAATGTTGCAATGCTGCAATATGTTTAAAGTTTTTCAAATGAGTTTCAAAGCTTGAAATAAATTAGTTTTCTTAAAATCCTAACATTCTTACCATAAAGACTGTTGTTTAAAAGTTTAAAGTAATTTTCATCCAATGTGTTTGGAGACATTGGTCCAAACTGAGTATTTGTGTGTTGATATATTTGTTTCAATATATTTGAGTAGGTAGATGTGAGCCATCCAGCACAGAGCATTCTGATTGGCTGACGAAAAACAATGTATCATTGAGCGATGACTCATCACGTAGAGGGTGAGTCAGTAGTCATGTGGGTGGGTTGCTTGTGGGCGTATGACTCATTGTCTTTGTTCTACAGCGGTTTCAAAAGGTAATGTCAGGAGTCATATATATTTTTCAAAGTTTTTCTAAATCAAAACATATACATACCCTCCCTTAGAAAAAAATTTTTATGACTCATACATTTTTCAAAATTTAAAACAAAACCAAAACAGAAACCTCCCCCTCAATAGGTAAATATTTTTTATGATTCATACTTTTTTAAATTAGCAAATTTTTTCTATTCCTCGTGAATGTGTGTGAAGGGTCATTTTACACGAACTTTCCATATTTTTTTTAAATCAAAATATTATTATTATTATTATTATTATTATTAATATTTCAAATATTATTAATATTATTATTATTATATATTCAAAAAATTTACACAGGCGTCTATAAAATGTCTTAGTAATTATTACACTGTTATAGTAATATCCTTTGTACGTCATATATTTTCTATCTCTTGTGTCTATGTGTAAGGGTCATTTTAAAAGATCTTTTGAATTTTTTTTCCAAAAACATGCATTGGAATCTATTAAATGTCTTATAATTTTTCAAATATTATTTTCAAAAATTTACGCAAGCATCTATAAAATGTATAAGTAATACTTGCACTGGTATTGCAATATCCTTTGTACATCATATATTTTCAAAAATTATTATTATTATTTATATTATTATTATTATTTTCAAAAACTTGCATTGGAATAAATTAAATATTTTATATTATTTAAAAAATTATTTTCAA
Organism: Schmidtea mediterranea; assembly: GCA_022537955.1. NCBI lineage: Eukaryota > Metazoa > Platyhelminthes > Tricladida > Dugesiidae > Schmidtea > Schmidtea mediterranea. The sequence continues at coordinate 53,555,053 of CM039680.1, read as the reverse complement.
AAATTTACACAAGCGTCAAGACACCGATATAAATTGAAAAATGTTGGAGCAGAGATAAATCTAAGTTTAATGAATAATTATAGCATTTAGTAGTGAAAATAATATAAAATTTCGACACTGATATAAATTGCTAGATCAAAGAGAAAGAAGAATAGTGTATTCGAGCGGAGTGCCTGTAGAACAATAGCCAAACTATGGAGTCAACCTGGTTCCAATTCACCAAATGAAATGGAAAGAAATCAAACACCTCGAACTCAGTCCATTTAAGATCAAAAAGATACCATATTGCTGAAACCGCGCCAAAGCAATATACAATCAATATACTGAATCACGATGATACGAAAAAGGACGAAATTAAACTTTCATTGGAATCTATTAAATGTTTTATATTATTTCAAAAATTATTTTCAAAAATTTACACAAGCATCTGTAAAATGTCTTAGTAATACTTGCACTGGTATTGCAATTTCCTTTGTGCATCATTTATTTTCTACCCCTCATGTATGTGTCTAAGGGTCATTTTATAAGAAGTTTTTTAATTATTATTATTTTTGCAAAATATTATTATAAACCGACCGACATGTACTCAGTTTATAAACACATACATAAACAGAATATTTTAAAATGAACCGACAATTATTCGATATATTTAAGACAAAATATGATATTCCTGTTTATGGCTCAAAATATGTGTGTGTTAAATCAACGAATCGGGACAGTATTTATAGAAAGGGTTTAATGACAATATATGATACACGTGTGTTCCGTGGTTGAAATATATGTGTGTGTATAAAACTTAAGTAAAGATTTTTCGAGCATGTGAGGTATCATTTTAAAGGGTTTTCAATGGATTTTTCAAAGGTTTGTGATTGTGGTCCATGATAGGCAAAGGTAGAAAAGTGTAAATGTGTGTGTATAAAGTTAAGGAAAAAAGTCCATATTTTTAAGAAAATATGTGTAAAAAAATATCAAAAATATTTATGGATCAAAATGAGTGTGTTAAATCGTCGATATGTGACAGTATTTATGTAAAGTTTGAGATTGTTAAGAAAATAAATGTAATTTATGATGCACATGTGTTTTTGATTGAAATATTTGTGTTTGTTTTACACATAAAAGAAAACTTATAGACAATAATAAAATTTAAAAAAGGGAAAAGATATTATTATATTTAAAAATACAAACAAATAATTCATTCATTTAAACTTAAACTAGAGCCAAAAAAATATTATTAAATCAAAACTTAATATATTAAATGCGCGTGGGTACACTTTTAATCAACATAATTTGTAAAATATTTTTTCATAAATATATTTTTTCATACAAATAATAATAAAACCATAGTTTTTAATATATTCATTAGTCAAGTCTTTGTTAAACATGCACTTATATTGCATTTACATCGTGAATCAATGAGTAATATGATCTATATATGTTGGAAATTTGATATATTCATAAATATGTGAAAATTCATTTGAAAAAAAATGTTCAGAAAATATGATTTGTCTTAGTAATTTTGTGATTATCAAATATAATAACATAATTATATTTTATAAGTTATATAACAAATTTTAAAAAAAATCTGTAATATTCACCAAATTATTATTATCAATTGTTATTATTATTATAATTATTAATACTGTTAATTCAAAACTGTAAGCTTAATATTTTATATATTTAACGAGCGCATGCATACTTCTAATTAACATAATTGCATAGTTTTAGTATATTGCTTTTTCAGTGATGGAGAAGATACGGTATATTCCATAACCATTTTCCCACCGCAATCCTCAAATTAATTCGAAGATTCAGTTGGGCCAAAAATTAACCATATAATTAAATACTATCTGTAATATACAATGGGTTTTTTATTTATAAACATATTCATTAAATAAAGCTTTTAAGATATTTTTATTTTCGATCAGGAAATTACTATTAACATTAATCAATTTTTTGATTATAATAAATAGTTGTATGTGAATCTTTGTCTTTAAAGTTTTTAAAATTATTTCTAAGTTAACATTATAATTAAAATATATTATACAGTATATATGTGTGTTAGTATGCGTTAAGTATTTTTAACTACAGAAATAATTAGTTACTTGCTTATTTTGGCAGTTAGCACGAAAAATCTAATGTAAGTAAAATTTTTACCATGACTATACATAGATTTTTCAGGCCAGAGATGGGCTGGCTCCTCACTCTGACCATCTCATATCATTGCCACCTCAGCATTTTCGACTCACGAACAGGTGACAAACACGTTAGTAACTAAATCATTTAAATTACTTATTGATCAGTGGTTTTTTATCAAAGATACATCTCACCCAATTCCGATTATGCTGTAATGCCAATTTTCATACAGAGTGTTCGAAATTGTTTCCTCTAGCACTTCCTTTGGAACTTATCAGTTATTCAAGCTACCTTAAATGATTGAATATTGCATTTTATATATCGAATACTTAGTATGTTGTTTTTATCAAATATACGGTTATATTTAGAATCGCTTATCATGAATTTGTTTAATATGCGAGGAAAAAATAATTATGTTACTGCAAGAAAAAGGAATATTTCCAAAGAATTACTTTTGGCCTAGCGGCAATGAGATGAAATTTAGTATTGGAAAAGACGCTACCCTGGTGGTACCCTTCAGTTGAATGAATTTTACTTTATCATAGTATATTATTATTTTCTCGTTTGTCATTTTATTTGTCTTTGCCTGGAAAATAAAGAGTAATTTAAAAGTATCCCGGATATCTGATAAGTACCATTGCTTTTCTATCAATCTTTGTTACTCTTCACGCAGTAGTTTCAAAATTGTATGGTGTTTGGTGATTATCCTGCATGGTTATCGCATGATGGCAAAAGATAGCGATGACAACAGCCATACCAAGGAATAATAATAATAATTTAACATTTAATTAGCTTCTTGTACAGCCTAACGAATATTATATAAGTTTCATGGTCTGATTCGATAGACGAGTTAGGCTTTCTATAAGATTTCTGCTCGGTTCGTTCTCGACAGCTGTCAACCACTGACTTAGACCTCATTGAGCACAGAGATATCTGAAAATTGCAGTTTACCTATTCGTTCTTATCGATTTGGCTTTTTTCTTCAATAATTTTTGATTTCAACAATTGGCTTTTAAATAATATATTCTTCCGATAATTGATTCTTTGAAGCTCAAGAGTTCCGCCTTCAAAGAGTGATTCGCATCTTAGTGTTACTTTTACAAGAGTCAAAAAGACGATTTCTGAAAAATGCGATTAAAATCATTGAAATCAACATCGTAATTTATCTATTTTTTGTGTATTTTTTAATGTCTTAAAATAAATTCGAAATTTGAATTTTATGCCTAAATTTCGTTATCATCAGGATATGACCAAATGGTCTCAAAGTTGCAACGAAAAATAACTCCGAGTAAGCCAAGTTCAGAAAAGACTAAGAGGGCTAGAAAAAAACGGCTGAAGACAGCCAGGCTGCTAGAACAAATGAAGAAAATGACTTCCAATCTACTACGTAATATAAATAATTATGATACATACATTAAATCGGCTGTATTATTTGAATATTTACTATTATAAATTATATGACTTGTGCACAATTTGTTTTCTCTTAAATTTCACTATTGTTTCAACTATAATTTAATAAAAGGACAGTAATCATAAACGAATGTGAAATCTTCTATGGTCGCTCTTGAACCCTGAGGTATACCAGAGTATCAGCAATCATTGCGATGTGGCGGAGATTTTACCGATAACCACCCATTGGAATATGTTTCCTAAATCATTCCCGACGGGTCTCCAATGGTAATATTTTTTGGGAATATCCTTGAAAGTAGTTACAGTTATATTTTTCCCCATCCAGTACCTAGCAAGGTAGTCAAATTTCTACATTGAAAAATCTGTATCAAATATAAAAATAGCTAAATTTTATTAAATATAAACTTACATAGATATGTTTTATTATTTATAGATTTCTGAATGAATATAACTACATGAATTTAAGTAAAATTTAAAATTTAAAATATATAATTTTTTGATGTTAATGACCCTTTCAAGCATGGGGTCACTTTATTCGCCTCATATTCGACCCTGACCCCAGTAAATCGTTTTGTATCTTTTTATTGATTTTTATTATAAATAATATTTTATACAGGAAATAAAAGCTGTTTTATCAAATCAAATTCTGCATTCTAATTATATATATATCTTATAAATAAGCAACTATCGGGAATTTTTCCGTTGTTCGCCTAAATACGAATTCTTTTTTACTTAATGGATTAATGTTAGCTTAAAAGTTGAATTAAAAAAATGGAAAAAATGTTTATGAATACATATGGATTTATTTAGTAAAATTCATCCATATTCTCTAAAAAATAATTAGGCTTCACAAAAAGTTGTTCAGGAAATAATGATTTGTGAAAGATTCTCTAAATAGTTGATTTTACAGAGACGTGAAAATACCAGGAAAGTTGTAAAAGATCACATTAACACGGTAAACTTTCGAACTTTTATTTAATTTTGATTTGAATAAATTTTGAACTTTGAATGAATACAAATTTTGAAATAAACGAAGATGTTTTCACAACATCTAACATCAAGTTGTAAAAGACTATATTAACACGGTCAACTTTCGAACTTTTCCAATATTTAGTAAAAACTATTTTTTTGAAATTCATATTTCTTTAAAAATCTTTAAATGATTTTCTATGATTAAGGAAAACACAAAAATATTTTCATACGAAAATTTAATTATATCCTCTCCACGCAAACGATGCGACTACACCAAGCTTTTCTAAATTTGCTGATTTTACTGTTCTGTTAGCATCTGGTGGCTTTCCAACGCTGAACTTGCTAAGGCGGCGAACCTGAAATACACTTTGTAAATTTCACAAAATACAACATAAAATTAACTAAATAATTTATATTTTTCATTATATATCATCATTTTACCAATCAAATACAAATAAATACTAAAGATTCCATGTCTTCTTTTTTAAACTTTTTGTTGTCTATTCCAAACGGGTTTTTATCAGGTTGCCTCCTAACCGGAATATAATATAATCTATCGACGACTTGCTTGATCTCATAAGCAGTTAATTTTTGGTAACCCATTCCAAATTCTGGATGGACAATTGTTCCCCAAGGTAATTTGGCTGACTTTGGCCTTACTCCCGAGCGAATCACTGGCATTTTAAATCTATATTCCGTATTATCACCCATTGAATAATTTGAAAAGTAATACAAATGTATCCAGGAAGTGACGAAGAAAACTTTTACTTGATTAATTTAACAAATTAAATTTTTTAAATTTATTTTAATAATAAAATATATTTATAAATTATTGCAAAAATTATTTGGCTATCAAAATTTTCTAAACTATTTTTTGACTTAATAAACCAAGTCAAAATAAATTTTCTTTTAAGTTAATCATCATGAGAAATTTAATAATATTTCGTGCTATTGTATATAAATATTATAAAAATAACATTATGGATTGTTATTAATACACTTGTTTTAGTATTACATATATATTCATATAATTATTGGCACAAGTTGAAATAAATTTACTTAAAATCGAACTATTTTCAAATTTCTATCTATTAAACATAATAAATTTTAAATGAAGAATCCTGATCCAGAAAATATTCCTTCAAAAGTTTATGTGATAGGTACTTGTATTTTAATTAAGTTTTGAAATGTAATATATGTAAAAAGAACGATTCCGTTTTTATTTATAATATATATTATTAATAAAAATGTAATTGTTCTTGTTACATTAGATTCTAACGCATTTTAATAATCCAAGGCTATTTTATTAATTTAATTGATACTTAATGTGACAAATTTATTATAAAAAAGTTTGTCTGTTACTGTCCACATAAGAACACATAACTAGTGATATTCTGAATATAAAAATATTAAATCATGTAAAGCATCATTAGCCCATGAAAAGTTTTCCACATTTTATGACTTTTTTCAGCAGCCTCTTATTTTCCCATTATTGGAGATCCTCTCCACCATCCAGAAATGTTCTTAATGAATAGTTCCTAACTATGTATGTGATCTGTATTAATAATAGGACGTAAACTAATAACTACACTCTTTTCTACATTATGGAATTGGAACCAATATTAATCTTAAAAAGGTTTTATGTTTCGATTTTAAATTTTGTAAATGAATATTGAAATACAATATCTTCTTACGGGATAAAATTATTTTTTATTGAAATATTAAGAGAATTTTGAAATATTGTTCACAATTTTACAAATGTTCAACAGTCAAATTATGCATTATAAATTTTAAGCTATTCTTTAATCACTTATTTACAGTCTATAAATGTGAAAATCTGCCAGATTTAAGAACGGAAAAAGAAAAGAAAAGTAAAGTTTATTGGAAAAGGTTAAATTATTCATTTATCTAATTTAGAAAACAAAAAATCATTATGGCAAGTTATTTTTCCAGATGCTAAAGAATCTTTAGCAAGCAACCTGCAAGAGGGGACATCCGAAGTTATTTGGATGGTTGAAAGTTTCTTGTTATTTCCCATTTTTCTATGAGCTGGAGTTAAATTAAATGTTTAAGGACAATCAAGAATTCTTCTAGCTCATTTTCAATGTCCGTTATCGATGATAAATCCCGTAAGGCTGGCACGGTCTCTATTAGTTTGAATGACATTCTCATCGGTGACAAGGATATTCTCAAACCTGGTAGAAAATATGAAGGATCTCGAGAGGCTTATCGAAACATGGAACCTATTCAAACAGCAAAATTAAATTTCAAAAGCATTATCATTAGTTTTTGGATGTGGGCTATTGCATTTCGAGAACCGAAGAAGGAGAGTTCAAATTTAGCGAAATTGAAAACCTTTTCAAAGTTTGTTTTTATAGAATAATTAAATAGATATAATTCAGGAATAGCTCTACAGGCTTGTTTTATCTAGAAGGATTGATTAAATTGTTGAGGTGTCGATAGGAATTATTTCTCGATCTGGATTTTCGTGTTCCAAATAACCAAAAATCGAATCCCAATAAAATATAGATAATACACTTCATTCAATCAATTTTGTAACCATTCTGGAGTAGATACCAAAAGATTGTCATCCTTCAAAATATAATCTCTTTTCGCTCGCTGTTTACAATAGCTCGATATAATTTTTCTCGCTCAAACAACTAGCCAATATTGATTTTAAAAGATGGTATATATATATATATATATATATATATATATATATATATATATATATATATATATAAACAAAAACCATTCATCAATATTAAACTAACATAAATTCCAAGGACTTTGAAAAACTTATAAAATTCAAACCAAATGATATAAAATTTAAAATTTAAGACTCAATAATATTGATTAAAATTAAAATTGACCAATAAATTCAATATAAAATATTAAAAACCAAATAAATTTTTTACCATCATATTAAATGAATAGATAATGATCAATATCACTATGCCGAAAATTCGTGAATATCAATAAAACTTCGACATCATTACTAATTAATAGTCAAAAAAAGTTTTTTTAATGTCATTGGAAAATGAAAAGGAATCAGGCCTGAAAACCAAAAGAAGTTCCTATTATATATATATATATATATATACACACACACACATATATATATATATATATTAACATTTTATTTGTCACCGATTACAACTCCCTCCGAAAACCATTGATGTTTACATTTTTGCAGATTTTATTTGTTTTTATTTTATTTATTTTATTTCGCAATTTCATGTTATACATTTTTATATAACCAAAACATAGTGATTATGAAAAGCAATCAAAATATTACTGAATTAAGATTAGTATTGCAAAAAAAAGACGGTACAAGGTCGCCAGAAAATTTTTCTTACCGAATGTTTTTCCAGTAATAAATCAATCGCTTTTGAATTCACATAAATGCATTCTAAAAAGTATTAATAACTGCAATAAATAAATATACTTGAAGACTCAAATGAACCGAGATTCTATCACTTAACAGGAACATAGCAAAATCCTTCTTTGTTTTAATTTTTAGTTATCTAGTAAAACATTTTAGTGGAAAAATGATAGCGGACAAAAAAAATTTTTAAAAATTAATTTTTAGACTTTCAAAAATCTACAAAAACACCATAAATGTTTAGTTTCAGATTGGAATGTAATATTTCTGTGAATATGATTTCTGATTCAAAAGAAATAGTAATGGAAAAGAGGGAATTATTTATATTTATTCTTAAAATAAGTCTAGTTGAAGATGTATTAATCAGCTTTCAACTATTTAAATTGAAGAACTTTTTTCAAAATATCTCTTTTCAGGTCTGCCACAAATCTTTTTAAACCTTCCAACATTCCTTTTTTCATCCCCGAAACTAATACAAATGTAAATTCATACACAAATCCATTTGAATCTGAATATCAGGCTACAGAAGGAAATAGTTCCACAAATCCCTTCGAAAATTCAGACAGTTTTGATGGAAAACTAACCGGTAGAATAAACCCGGTTATAGTTAAATCTTTGATGTGACTGTAGATCAAGTGGGTAACTCCACGTTCACAAATACGGAGCTTCCTAAATTTAGAAGCTCAATTTGGCTTCCACAAAATACAAATGACGCCTACTCTAATCCATTCGCTGTTCCACATCGTTCTTCGTCGTTACCAGGACTGGCTGAACATTCGAAACGTATCTTTATTTAATATACATAAATATAGATTTTCTTTTAAGAATTGATTCATGAGATGAATTCTGAGATTGAAGAGTTCAAAAAAAATATCATGGACCAAAAGTTATCATTTGGGGTATCAGAACATGACTTACAAAATTTAAATGCGCTAAGTGAAATATACGAAACCAGAAAAACAGGTTGATATTCTTTATATTCTGGCTTATCTCGAGAAATAGATTAAATATTTATATAATAATCATTTGATAATAATCATTGTCTACTATTCTTATGGCATAAAGAATGCTCACCGAATTGGCTAAGGATTCAGATTGAAAATTTATTATAAAATTGATAATCACGTCGTTCAAATATATTACACAATTCATACATATACTAGCTGCAATCAGTGAAATAATAATAATAATAAAATTAAAAATAATAATAATAATAATAATAATAATAATAATAATAATATTATAAGGACTTCTTTTGTTTTTAACCTCTGATTTCTTTATAAGTGACATATTATTTTCTACAAAATTTGACTACGAAACAGATTTATTTAAAATTCGTAAATACCTTAAATAAGTCAGATTCATAGTCAAATTTTGTTGAAAATTTCATGTCACTTATATTATAAAGAAATCAGAGCTGAAAAACAAAAAAGTCATTATAAAATAATAAACAATAAAAATAATAATAATAATAATATTAATAATAATAATAATAATAATAATAATAATAATAATAAACAATATTTATAATAATAATAATAAATAATAAAAATAATAATAATAATAATAATAATACTAATAATAATAATAATAATAATAATAATAAATAATCATAATCATAATAAATAATAATAATAAAAATAATAATAATAATAATAATAATAATAATAATAATAATAATAATGTTGGGTTTTGGATTATTTCAAGTCGGTTCTCTCTGACTCCTGGTGTTCTTTAAATTAAAACAATGAACGACCCAACGTATATTGAAACAACAGGTTTACAATTTATTATCACGCTCCAATAACCAATCAAAGTTTATACGATTCTCTGCTCGGCGTTGATGCTTTGCAAACAAACAATATTCACCTTTTGATCCTTTAGTTCTGTTGACTCTCTTGTTAGGGCTGGGATTTTTCCCATATTTGAACCAACATTGATTTGAGTAGTGTCCAGACTTTTTGCAATGTTCGCATTGAGGATTATTTACCTGTCCATTTGATTGTACACTCATCGCTGATCTACCGGCTTGAAATCTAGTATTTGGTCTTAAAATTGGACTACTGATTTGATTTATTTTCTTTTCATCCCATGGTGCTCTCACAGGCGTAATTGACCGCTCACGTCTCTCCACATTAACTCCAAAAGCATCTGATCTTTTTGCACTTTTTAAATTCAGCTCTATCTTCATGGCTTTCTTCACGAGCTCATCGAAATTGGAAAAATCCACATAACATAGGGCCTTTTTGATTTCGGAGTGGACTCCGGTTATAAACTGATCTTCTAACAGCTCTTTAACCTGCTTGGCCATATCTGCTTGATCGGGTTTGACTTCGAAGGCTTTATCTGCTAAAGTGGTCAGATGATAAGCAAACTCACTGACCGATTCATCTGGACCTTGAACTCGATTATAAAATTTCTGTCGCATGATTCTTTTGATATCTCCACCAACCAGTTTCAGTGCCATTGCATCCTTCAATTTTGTCCAATCATTGCCAACATTTCGTTTGTCAACTTGCTGCCAGGCTTCTCTTGCCGCACCCTTCAGATAGAGTGGGAATCTCTGAACCATAATGGCTTGTGTCCATCCGTATGCTGAGGCGTACATATAATAATCTCCCATGAAATCTGCAAATTCAACAGGGTCTCCACCATATTGATTGACGGGTAATTTCTGACAACTTGCGAAATCAATCATCTCTCTATTGAGAGGCATAACAGCATTATCATTTGCCATTTGGACTTGTTTCTGACTTCTGAGGTTGTATCGGTTCACTTTGAGCTAAACTTCAAGCGTTAAACAATAATTTAAAATTACTTTTCAACTTCTTTTAAATCTCCCAATAATAGCCTTTTATAATCTCGTTAACACTATTTTCAAACTTCTAAGCCGACTTTCACTAACGTCAGTACTAATTCTTTTTATAATTCCTTTTTCACTAACTTTCAATAATTTTCCGCCGACTTTCAATCACGTCGGGCTCACCAGAATATATGTTGGGTTTTGGATTATTTCAAGTCGGTTCTCTCTGACTCCTGGTGTTCTTTAAATTAAAACAATGAACGACCCAACGTATATTGAAACAACAGGTTCACAATTTATTATCACGCTACAATGACCAATCAAAGTTTATACGATTCTCTGCTCGGCGTTGATGCTTTGCAAACAAACAATATTCACCTTTTGATTCTTTAGTTCTGTTGACTCTCGTTTTCCTCGGTTTCTGTTTGGTTTGATCCCTTTTCGCCTTTCCGTATTCTTAATTCTATTTCTTCTTTTCCCTACTTCCCTAATTCGTTTACCACTTTTCCTACAGTCTGATTCTTCGAACCCTAGCTGAGGCAGAATGCCGATTTTCTCTGATTTTCCCTTTGCTTATATACTCCTCGAAATCAGGATGACAAATGGTTATTGCCGAGCCAATCTTTCGTTTGACATTTTCTCCTACGTGTTTGCTTCGGCTGTCATCCATAATGGTCCAACGAATCCAGATAATTAATGGCCCTACCGGTCTTCCTACGCGCGCTATCTTCTCCTTACTCTTTTCCCATTAATCATTGTGTCAAACTAATGGGCCCAAATCTTCCTTTTGTTTGCCTTTCTTCTTGTTTACCCAGCTCGGGTTTCCTTCATCTCTCGGGTTCTCCATTGGCTCGGGTTTCCCATTAGCTCGGGTTTTCCATTAGCAAATTAATTAATTAATTAACGTTTTCTGTTTTCATACATTTGAATGTTTTTCAACCCTTTCTAACCCTTTTCTGATAAATCCCTAACCGTCATCTTGTTGACCATTAGCTAATCTATAACTGTCCCGTTTTTCCCATTCGATTTCGATGATTTTTCCATTTATTGATTTTTCTCGGATTTCCGGATTCTCGCCTTTCGTAATTGCTTTTTGCATTTTCTAATACTGTTTCCATCGCACTTTCCTTTACTATTAATTCTGTGCACGATCCCGCTTTTATTTGCCTTTTTTCTTCGCTTACTTTCCATTTGAATTATTATCCTAAATTTTATTTAAATTTTTAATTTTAATTTACAGACCTCAACAATAATAATAATAATAATAATAATAATAATAATAATAATAATAATAATAATAATAATAATAATAAATAATATTAAAAATAATAATAAAAATAATAATAATAATAATAATAATAATAATGATAATAATAATAATAATAATAATAAATAATATTAAAAATAATAATAAAAATAATAATAATAATAATAAATCATAATATAGACCAAAGTTCAAAAAATAATATTGGGATAGGAATAGTTGTATATTAAAATTTTTTGTCATCAACAGGCATTATCGCTGTTATTTTATATTAACAGATGAAGAGTCTATTGACCTTTAAACATAATACAAATTTATGTATAATATTTTCTATTATTTGATATTTAGGGCCGAAAAATTCTGAAATGATCAAGGTTTTGGACGAGGAATTTTTCACGTTATTAAATGGTTTGCAAATTTTCATCTTTTATTTTAAAATCGTTTTCAAGACTTAAGAAGGCAGTTTGCGAACAATATTATCAAAATAAAATCTCTCGAAATGGAAAATAAAGATTTGACAGATGAATTGAGTGAATTGAGGAAAAGATTTTACACAGTAAAGAAAAAACTTATTGAAAACGGAATGAGTAATTTCCTGCAAGACAATTAGATGAGAGACTCGTTAAATAAATAACTTAACTACATTTTGAAATATTTTTATATTGAAATATCAATTTTTTCTATAATTAATTTGGTTTTCATAATAAAAAATTGTTTATATTAATTTTTTATATATGCTCCTGAAGGAATTTTTAAGTGACCCAAACTTCTAAATAGTTGTTGCGGAAACTAAATAGCCTCTGGAAACCAATAGATCATTCTACCTTGAAAATTACGAATATAATAATAAGAAGAACAAAAACAATTATATAATCAAAGAAAGAAAAACACTAACTGTATATTCTATAATATAACATTTCACTTTATATTTCGACCATTTATCAGTCTTCTTCAGGCTAGAAATCACATTAACAAAATCTAAATGAAAATAGAAAAATCTAAACAAATTAATCAATAATAATCGTATTCAACTCGTATTGCAAAATTTAATTTTAATTTTAAACCAAACATTCATTAAATTAAAATATTTAATAAAATTAAAATAAAAAATTAAATAAATCGCAAAATAAAAGTTTAAATTTAAAAATTATTTTTACAAAACATTATATACACAATTAACATTCAATTACTTAAATACATTCAAAATACATGTAGACAGAATATTTTGAACATTAATTATAAGATTTAAAGATTTTATCAACAACGCCTCGCAAGTTATTCTTTCCCAATAATTACTCAGATTTTTAGCAATTATCTTGAAGTCAGACATACCTACTTTTTCAGAGTACATTTCCTAAAATGATCACTAATGTGAGTCAATCCATTCGGTCGACAATGCTCAAGAACTCGAGTGCAGAGATGACGGGCAGTCTTTTCAATGTATGTGGCATTACACCCATTACATGAAAATTGATAAGCGAGATCAGAACAAAGACCAACTGGAGTTGGAGACTTATTAGTGAACATACTACTTACTTTGCAAGACGTTGAAATAATCCTTAACTGAGTTTTATCTACATGTTTAAAGATTGTATTCTTAAATTCTCCGAAACCCTCAGAATAAGGTAAAACAAACAGACATTTTGGCTCAATATGTTTGGATCGATTTTGTTCACCTTTCAAACTTGACAACTTACCAATTTCAGAGTCAATAAGAATATTACCTTCGGACAAATCAGTATCACAATTATGAAAATTCAACCCGCACTTATCTACAGTCATTTTTTCATACGCTCAAGCAAAAATTAAAATATCCATTTTTTAAGTAGCAATGCAACCAACAAGTCCACATTTTTTACTGAGTTAACAAAGTGAAAGATAGAGACAATGCGCGAAATACTAATTATATCACCATATTACGCTTATACTTAAATTCACAAAGCTCCCAGGCGTAATATACAGACCAGTATCAGTCGCCTTTCTGTATATTTCCGTTTGATAGGCTTTTTCTTTCCGTTGAATAAGCATATTCTTCATTGGAACTAGGTTTGATAAAAAAAGAATCCATTGTTTGTGAAGAACTTGCAGTTGAAATGTCATACTGTATGACAATAATTAATAAACTCAGGACAAACAAATCATTTGCATTAAATGATGATCAAAATGTGATGGATGACTATTATAATTTTAATCGAAAAGTAATTTTTTACAATAAGATGAGGAGCAGTGTCTGTAAGTAGAACGAATGCGAAACAAACGCCGGATGAAAGAAGCGCCCAGGTTATGACCAGATCAGGTGATGAAAGAAAAGTAGAAGAACGAGGGTCTGCAAACTCAGTCCAAAAGATATCAAGTGAAAATTACAGTGCAAATGTTGCGCGTACGAAAGTCTGAAGTGACCTATAATCAGGTCTATTTAAGTATATGAGAGAGAAATGCTGTTACCGTGTTTTTAAACCTTTCTTTGAAATGTTGGCAATATTAGGGAAATGGCGTAAAGAAATTTGGTTAATTTTTAGTGATACGCAATGAAACCTAAGAAATTTAAATTGGATACAGAGTTTCTAATAATACGTTAGGACTTGAGCAGTTCGCATTTTGGTGAGCTCACATTTCACTGACATCCACCTATTTGATACAGTGTCAAATTTTCTTAGCGACAGGTATCACGTGGTTAAAGCGAATGTATTGTTGGGGGTTTTAGGTGATGATATATAAGGACAAAGAGACAAATCTCCAAAAAGCTGTCAAATACAAACATTAAGATCCAAGAGTATCGTGCGAGATACTGTTGGGCTATAAGCCATAATTTAAACAAAAATGTAAAAATTGTGTAAATTAAAACAAAATAATTAATGTCGTTTGGAAATTACCAATATGGCTGCTTTCACATAAACATAAATGCACCGCAAACAGATACTCAAAATAAAAAACATTAATTAAAACAAAATAAAATATTACAAAAATTAATTTAAATAAATATTAATAAATTTAATAGCCTACAGCTACAAATGGAAACATAATGTAATACATAAAACCTTGCAAAAGAAGGTTTAAAAAATACATAGGCGGAAGTTTCGGTCAAAATATTTAAATATCAAAGAGTTAAAAGATAAACAATCAAAAAGAATATTAAAATAATAAAAAATAAAAATTTACGAAAATTTGAGAAAAAAGTATCAAAAAATAAAGAAAAATAAAGAAAAAATATAAATATAAAAAATAAAATAAAAGCAATAAAAAATCCCGAAATATAACCCAAAAAGGCTCAAAATTTTCTTATTGGTCCCACCCTTGGCATGAAAATACTACAGCAGTCATTTTCATAACTTTAGACATTTTTTTAAACTTATGCAAACTTATATCTTTTAAATTTGAATGATTGATTAACAAACTTGTGGATTGTAAGTATTGCTGTCTTCTAAAAATATATTTTAGTAATTATGGTGGGCTTCTGGGTGCTGATATTTGAGACTATATGGTTGTTACCCAGACAACCCCATACAAATATCTTTCGCTTACCACTCGGCACCCGTTGCTAAGCAACGTTGGAACTGTGTTCGAGTGGGTAGATCGTCCGCAAAAAGTGAGCGTTATTGCTTTTTTTTTTTTTTTTTTTTTTTTTCAAAATTTTATTTTAACCCAAAACTGCCTTTCGGCTAAATATGCGAGCGATGCTCAGCACTAATTACTCCTCTGTTTTTATTCTGCATACACAAAGCTGCAACGCCGATCTATCACCAGCATTGCCTCGTAAAAAATTATTTCAACAATACTAACCAGGAGGGATACTTTTTGTAAAGGAGATGTGTTCCCGATATATATGATAGCATGCAATCACAGCATCTGCACATGCTATCCTGGCCAATGCTATGATCTCAGTCTTTGTCAATCCAATTTTTGAGAGAGGGGCATTGTTCTTCTTGTCCCATGTGCCTAGGCATCCAATAACCACAGCAGATATAGTGGCTGTTTGATTAAATGCCTTTCCAATCTGCATAGCCAAATCTTTATACTTAACATAGTTATCTTCCCTTGCTTTTTCAAAACCTTCCATAGAGTCATAAGGTACCTTTAGGTCAAGGACATGTATGTCTTTATTTCTCTTAGACCTAATCACCATGTCAGGTTTTAGCTTTGTTGGAATTGAGACGTACTTCGGAGATTTCTCTACATCTATCTCAAATCCAATTTTTTCCAGGAAACTAACTATGCCTAGTAATACATTCTCATGCTTAACTCTTCTAGCATTTGGTTTGGCTTTGCAGTGGTTAAACACATGTGCCTGGGTCTCTTCATCAAGATTGCATAGCCTGCATTTTGTGCTGAGATTGTATTTAAGACGATATGCTCCATAGTTGAGATTCAGCAGATTATTTCTTGCACGTACCAAAAAATAGTACTGCGCATCATTTAGTGTATCACTTGCTATCAGATATTTAGCAGTTATACTATCTCCGATAGAAGCAGCAATGTGCCCCTGTACTCTCATTTTGCACCATTGCTCAGCATAATGGAGACCCACAAAATTATGAAGTTCTTTTGATAGAGTGTTGAGATTTTGATGATTAATGTAAGAGGTCCTCTTCTTATATGTTATCTCAAGTGTGAAACCATCATCTACAAATTTCAAACACACATATATACAAAACTTTCTCTTGAGAGATTGCACCGACTTTTGAAATTTTACAAAGAACGTGGATTTGGGAAATATCTTATTAAATTCGCAGTTCATCCAACTGAGTCCAGCTTCAAAGTTTCCATTGCCTCTAGATTGTGCTAGCTCTGATACTAGCATTTTTCGAAAGCTGATGTTGGTTGAGTTAAAAAGTCTAGTTATACCTGTAATGCTCTGTATCAGGTACTCATCGATAGCAGCAGTGATACCAAGACCTCCCAACTTGCAATGTGTATAGAAGAAATTGTTATTCATTGCTTGAAACTTATCGCCAATCATGGTCTTTAGGAGACCCTTGATTTTTTGATCAAAGCCTAATTGCTTTTCACGTCCCTGCGTAACTCTGTTCCGATCACAGTCAAGGATTCTATGACCTATTACACAGTTACGTAAAGAGAAGATAAGCTTTGAATGAATGAAGATCTTGTATGCACTTAATTTTTGTGATGGATGCAGATATGATCCAAAAAGAGATTTGGTCAATGCCAGTGCAGAATCAAGTCGTCCATCTATATCTTGATTACGTTTGTTGGAGAAATCTACTCCAAGATATCTATATTTATTATTCTCAGATATCATTGGTATCTCTTCATTATATAGATATAACCTATTTATATCCATGTTGATATCATTAAAAGACAAATATCCAGATTTAGATGGTTTAAATTTCAGATTTGCAAAGGCTGCCAAATCAACAGTGCTTTCTAATGATTTCTTAATTCCCGAGTAAGAGTCTGAAAGTAGAACCAGATCATCAGCATATGCCAAGACACTTACATTCATGTCATGCAGATAGAAAGGGCATTTATTCAGAATGGTTCTCAGGATGTAGTCAATAGACAGGCAGAAGAGTGTCATTGATAATGGACAACCCTGTTTGACTCCCTTAGTTATATTTACAGGTTCAGATAAGGCTCCTTGACAGTCAAACATAGTCTTCACATCCATATATAGCTCTTTTATCAATTCCAATGTTTCATTCTTCAAACCCATACCAGCCAATGTAAACCAGATCAGGTCATGTGGCAGAGAACCAAACGCATCAGTGATATCCAGCCAGACAATATGAAGTTCAGATTTACATCGTTTAGCCTTATCTATTGCGATATGTATAGTTGCATTATGTTCAGCACATCCATCCGGAACACCTAGTGCCTTTTGGTTCTGGCTAATAAGGTTGCCATTCCTGATCCATTGTAGTAGGCGGTTATTTAGCAATGTTGTAAAAATTCTATAGGCTGTGTCCATGATCGCCAGTGGTCTCCAAGAGTTAGCTCTAAAGCTTTTGGGTAATTTTCCTGGCTTTAAAATCATGACTGTTCGATACAGTTTCCATCTTTGTGGGCATATCTTATTACGCAATACGCAATTGCATATTGCTGTTATTAGTTCATGTTTAGGGCTAATTTTCTTCCAATCACCACCTGTAATGAGATCCATTCCAGGGGCTGAGTTATCCAAGTTTATCATGATATGGGACATGGTTTTGCAATCAGTAAAAACATCAGAATCCTCATCCTTGTAGAAAGGCAGGGTTATCAAGGACGTACATGATATTGGGCAATCCTGATTTGCAAATGTTTTTAAAAACTTGGCCATAGGTGGTCTGTGATCTACTTCGCTGTTTTCCCATATTTTTTCAATTTCTATTTTCTGATTAATTTGAAACTTTAACCTTTTAACACATAGGAGTTCCGCAGCTTTTTTCTTTTGTAGATGTATTAAATCGCTTTTTGGTTTATTCTCCTTGAAATACTTTTTAGGATTTAACCTTCCATTTATCCTTTCAATTTCATTCAGTATTTCTTCACAAGTAATGGTGTCAAGGTTTACTTGGTATATGAGGTCTTCTATGAATACTCGATAATTCCTGATATCACTTTCAGGAAATTTTGCACAATTATATTTTCTGATAATCGGTCTCATTGCCTCTTTCATACTATTTATATCTGGTATGGTAATTGTTGTGTCCGATATTAGGCATTTTATGAAATGACATACATAGAATGCTGATAGACTTACCTCATGACATACAGGGTATTCAATTTCAGTAAGAGGGAAATTAAGATCCCCAAATATGTTCTGCACATTAAGTATTGTCTTGAGGACATCAGTTGCCAATTCAAAATGTAAAGTATGGCTATCATCAGAAGTTGGGTCAATAATCAATGCAATTCTTTTTCGCTTGTTTAAAAAGAAAAAAGACCACGATGATGAGCTATTGTGGAATGGCAATATAATCTCATTCCATTTTGCAAAGTCTTTGAAAGGAAATGTTTCAAAGAAAGTTTTGTAGTTGCACTGGATCAAAGCATTGCAAGTATAAGGATTGATGAATATTGATGATGTTTTTATAGCAAATGAAAATACATATGCTTTGACCAAGTGCTGCGACCATCAACTCAATTCTTTTTCAGCATCCCTGTTGAAGGCAAGATTTTCAGGCAAGTTTCTTGGTTTAATTTGATCTTCCTCCAAATTGCTCTGTGTTTCATTAGATGCGAGTATTCCAGCAAGCACTGGAGGTGACACCTCTGTAGGAATAGTGAGATTATCTTCAGTGGTCGATATAGTGTTGATAAACTCATTCAGATGCTGATTTTTGATGTGGTTTATAAGTTTGGGAAAATGCTCCCAGATACCACAGTAGCATGCTATTTTGCTATTCTCATTAAAAATATACCCAGAATGTGTTTTCATATGTTCCAAAATATCTTCCATTGATGAGTCAAGGTTAAAATATTTTTTACAGAGGTTTTTCTTATTTTTACCTCGGTATTTGCAATAGAAAATATTTTCCTTAGTTAAATGAAGGTACATTTTCATTGTATCACTTTGGGCACATGATGTTCCATGATTATGGCCTCAATATGAGTAAATATTTCTCCGTATTTTATTATATTGGTAGCATTATCCTTGTTTTTCTTTGGATCACAGGGTTTACACTCTATGTAACTTTGATCATTGAAAGTAGCGTTATGTATCATACTCGCATGTTCAACTAGTCCTTCATAGTCATAATGCGGAATCTCCCCACATTGTGGTTTTTTCTCCCCAGCACTGCATTTAAACTTTCCTTTATTATCAAGTACATACTGAATGTTATGCTTTCTCTCTTCAGGCCTTGCATTGACAATTGCCTGTCCTGGACAATTCCCATTGTAGATATTGGGCATTACAGCAGTTACAACCTTTTCAATATTCAGCAGTTTTCTGTTGGTTGTGTTATCGGATTGTTTGCACATGAGATCAAAATAATTTTTTGGTGGAGTGATCTCACATGTATAATTCAGCATAATTTCTTTATTTTCGCTAGGTTCATTGTTTTGAGGAAGTGTTTGAGAGAATAGGCTCATATCCGAATCTCTACCCGATCCAGGGATGCCCGCTGGCTCAAATTTCTCATGTTCTGAATCAGTAAAACCATTTGTTTCTTCAATGTTTTTCAAATTATTTTCACAGGTTTCTCTATCAGCAGATGTCAATTCATTCAAAATCTCATCAAGATTTCTATTGAAAGCAGGTGCAGGAAATTGAGACATGTATGCATTGTCTGAATGATTGGCTTGTTTTCTAGGTTCCGAAACATTTGACAGTTGCACATCCGATGCTAGAGGTGAATAAGATATTGTATTTTCAAGTTCTCCAGATATATGAATTGTTTCCATTTTCTTGATTGTTAGCTTCCTTCTATGATTAACTACTTTTTCTGTTACTGGTTTATCATCTTTCTTAGTGCTATCATAAAACACTTCATCCATTATCCCCTCATTATCATCCAGATCAACCAACAAATTGTATCGGTTAATTTTGTTGAGTGATTTTAATGAGCTACTTTTTGTTAGTTTAACTTTATTATCCGTGAGTTTAACTTTATTTTTGTGAGTCGACCGGAGGTCGACGAGCTGCGTTCACTATTTTCGCGCGCCTGATGCGCGCGAAAAATTTTTTTCGCATTGATATTTCTGAGAATTGTTAATTGCAGATATTCAAACACATTTAACAATGATTTAAATTTAAAATTGATTAAAAATAAAAAATCCTTTATAAAGGCTTCATATTTTAAATTTTTTAATCTATTTTTAAATTTCAAAAATATTTCACTATTCAAAGTGTTAAAATAACTATCAATTAGTTTTTTAATATCATTTTCAGGTATTTTTTTATAAATCTCCGTGATCAGTCTTGATGGAGTATTGTCATAAGTGTTCATTAGAGTGAATTTAATCTCGATGTATTTTAGGATGTCCATATTCAATATTTTAGTAGAAGGATCGTCCATATTTTTTTTGAAGTAGAATGTTAAGTTCTGAAAGAAATCATCTGTCCAATTTCTTATTCCTTTTAAATTTAAATTCTTTGGAGTTTTTTCATTTATTATTGCATTTTCGTTTCTAATTGTAATTTTTAAATTTTTTCCATTATTTTTAATAATTTTTTCATCTTCATTTTTTTTTAAAATCTTTCTTATTATTCACTAGAACATCTTTATAACTTTTAACTTTTTTCAACTTTATTTCATCTTCATTCATAATTTTTTCTTTTTCTGTAGTTTCATTTCTTTTAATATTTAAATTTTTAAAATCTGTAATTTTAAATTTGAGCTTATTAATTTTTTCTTTAAGTAAAAAAATTTATGAAAATACATTATATTAATTAAAATAGTTTTTTAATTTAGTATCTTATCTTGTTTTAATGACAGATATAAACGGTTATTATTTAAATGTATATAAAACACAATAAAAGAATTATTTCTGATAATGATTTAGTGAAGGGTTTTTTTTGATATTATTTAATATGTTGAATAAATTATAATAGTTAGAGTTGTGATATCAAATGATTTGAATGAAGACGATGATGATGACATTGAAATTTATTCAGAATTAGAATTTTCACATGGTTATGCATTTGAATTAAATTTGGAAATTCCAGAAATTATTAGAAATAATTTGGACAAGATTACAGATAGATATGCAACAATTAATCTTCAATTAGATGATTCGGATATTAAAGTGTTAAACATTCACAAAAAATTGGGAGATCGTTTGCAAATATCTATAGTAGATGTTATGGAAGTAAACTATATATAAATGGTAATTTAGTAAAAAATTCGACTTAGTTTGACTCTAAATGGAATTTATCCGAAGAAGAAAAAATAGAAATTTGCAACTTATTAAAGAAGCGGGGCAATTATAAAGCTGGGGTTAGTTACTATTATCTTTTATTTTAGTTATTGTTTTGCTCTAGCTTAAAAATTGGTCAGGTGCATTTAAAAATTATCACACTGGAGTAAAATATTTGAAAGATGCTGTTTGCGTAATAGAGAGTTCCCACTGTCGTCATTCAATAGCACGTGATTTATTAATTTCTTGTCTGAATAATGCATCAATATCCTGTTTAAAATTGAATTCCGGTCACTCTTTGTGCGTTAAATTTTGTAATAAAGTCTTATCAATTGATACCACCAATACGAAAGCATTATATCGAAAGGCGAAGGTAAATTTTATAATTTAGTTAATATTTTTTATAAATGATTAATAATAATGATAATAAACAATAGTATTGCTATAAATTACAATTAATAATAATCATTAAATCTATCAATTATAATATATTTATGGATTGCAAAAATAATAATATATAAATCGTAATAAAAATAATAGTAATAAAAAATTATTGTTATTATAAAAAAATTAATAATCAATAAAATATTAATAAATAGTAAAATTATGTACGTTATTAATTATAAAATAAATAATATAAAATTTAATAATAAATAATAATTGTAATAAAAAAATAAATCAATAACATAAAAATTAATAATAAATGTAATTAATTATAAATAAATTTTTGTCAATATAAATCAATATTAAAAACATTTATTTTATCAATAAAAATCAATAATAAAAACATTTATTTTATCAATATAAATCAATAATAAAAACAAATTTATTTTATCAATATAAATCAATAATAAAAATAAATATATTTTATAAATATAAATCAATAATAAAAACATTTATTTTATCAATAAAAATCAATAATAAAAAGTGTATCTATCTATTTTTTTATATTTTAATAATGTTGTCAGTGAATATCGAAATTAACAATTATTGATCTCATTCAAAGCGTGTTTGTGTTGACGAAAAAACGAATTCCAAATAATATTAACTTTTATTGACTAGTACAATTGATTTCAAATTTACTTGATTATACACAGTTATTATTGAGTGATAATCAATAAAAATTAAAATGTACAACCAATTAATAAATACTGCTTCTGATTTCAATAAATCACTAGAATCGATTTAACTACATTAACTCGATAAACTCGAAATTCACGACAAATAACTTTAATTTATTATTTTATTTGATCTGGTAGTAATTTTATCATATTATTTTTTCGCTTATCCGTCTTATCTTGTCTTTTCTCTTGATTTGTTTTTCACCTTTATACTCTTTATTAAATGACACTCAAAGATAATTTGCTTTAACTTGTACTTTCCAATTTGGTTCATTAACAGACCTCCGAATTATCCCGAACAAGCGGTTGAAATATGACAGCTTCATTTCCTAATTTATCTTTCACCTGTTTCATTATTTGATTTCGTTGATTTTTGGTATTTTTCTCTCATCTTTCAATTTATATTTTAATTCTACTTGTGAGAATTCCGGGTCAGCATTCCCTTTACTTTCTTGGGTTTAGGTAATCATAAGTCGGTTTACTGTCTGACTCCTCATGTTTTCACTTTATGAAGAAAATTAACAAAACCTAACACAAGAAACTTATTAAGATTAACCACAATAAATACAATATCTGCACTTGTACTTTCTGGTTATCTCGACCTCATCAAAAAATGAACAAATTCAATTTTAAAAATCTTTAAATTGGAAGCGACATTGTCTAAAATTATTAATAATCAATAATAATAATCAATAATAATAATAATAAATAATTAGTAATAATAATAATCAATAATAGTAATTTATAATAAATAATAATCAATAATAATAATTAATAATAATCAACAATAATAAATAATTAATAATAATCAATAATTTATAATAAATAATAATAATTAATCATAACAGATACTTTCCGTTGATTATTATTATTTTTATAATTTAAATTGTTCATTTTTTGATGAGGTCGAGATAACCGGAAGTACCTCTGCACCTTTGCGATAATGTTAAGTCCACCACAGTAGATCACCCTTTCTTCTACGCATGCTAATTTAAATTGGCTATTATTAGGCTTCACTCGCCTTCAGACTCACTTTTCTAATTGTTTTGGTATTACGGAAAAGCATGATAAAATCAATAAAACCGAAATGGTAAAATCGCAACATTAATTACAAAATTTACATAAATTCAAAAGTAGTATTGATCGGGGGAAATTGATATGGTTGAACTCCAAATCGAAAGACGAGTTCAGAAATAATAATAAAAATTTATTGACGGGTCCTCAGAAAATAAAATAAGACAAAAAACAAATTAATTAAAAAAAAATTAATTTTTAATGGAATACCCGAGAGATGAGAAAAACCCGGCGTGTAAACAAAACAATAGAAAACGGTAAATTGGCCTAAACAATATTAAACGGGCGCCACTGATCTATGGGGAAGCAATTATTTTTAATCATTTAGTATGACAGCAAATGTTGTTGACAATTGTCTGAAAACAGTCTGAGCAGGAGTATAAAAGGAAAAGGGGAAAACACGAAATGGCCAGTGGCCGAAGCAAACGAGTAGTCTAGTCAGGTCAGTAAAAGAATCTAAACCCAAGTAAAGTCAAAAGTTATTTATCAGGAAAGGTGATTATCCATTGGATAATCAAATTTATTCGGTGGTTGAAGGGTGCAAATAAATCACAAAATTGTAATTACAAAACATTGAAATAAATCGGATTGAGTTGTAACTGTGGTAAAGTGCAAATCAAATTATTCTGTATAAGGTTTGCTTATTTGAT
The DNA here is from genome assembly GCA_022537955.1 of Schmidtea mediterranea. NCBI lineage: Eukaryota > Metazoa > Platyhelminthes > Tricladida > Dugesiidae > Schmidtea > Schmidtea mediterranea. Next base: position 53,530,440 of record CM039680.1, on the reverse strand, counting down.
ACGAAAAGGACACGATAAGTCAGAGGGAACCGACTTTCAATAATAATAACCCAACAATTCAAATATGGATATACTTTTGCTTGCTTCGATTATCTCGTACACTCCTACTCGGATTTTTCTCGTCCTATTTCTACCTGTTTTAGTCAACCAACTGATCATATTAAGTCTTAATCCAATGATTATTTTGTTTATATAGCTACCTTAATTGACCATGCAACTTCTTGCTTCTCTAATAACCCCGGAAACTAATTGTGGTTTATTGATTTTAGAGAGAACTGATCTAATTATCTCCTCCGGTTTCCCATATGACTCGGGAATGCCTATTAATTTTATTGAATATCTTTTTCCGAGAACCCACCATTGATTTTATATTAGCATATACGTACTCATCTCACGGTTTGTTATCCGTACATACATGTTACTCCCTCAATATGTCAAATTTTGATTAATTTTTTGTATTTATTTATTAGTTGTAAATATTCCAATTTTTCATACTTTTTATTGATCCGCTTGTACTATCTCCCACTCTACACAATACCAACAATTGTTATCCATTCCCAAATTATTTTATGCATTTCAATAATTATTTTATTTTTTAAGTTTATAAATAAAAATTATAAACCGAAATTAATCATTTGAATATTATTAATTTTATATTCATTATTGTCGTATAATATATAATTTAGTTATTAATTCTTTATTGACATAATATATTGACTAATTCTATTTGTAATTATTATATATTGATTTAATAATTACTTTAAAATATCCAAATTAAACATATTTTCGAAATTGTATTGCTATGGATTATATGATTAAATCAAATTATGAGAAAAAGTTCAATAATATTAGGTAATTAAAAAATCGGTTACCATCTTACTTACCAGTGAAAATCTTGCTTGCTCATATTTCTAGTCATTGCTGTGGGGGATATTTATTAAATGAATTTCGTTGTAGGCTTTGTTTGAACTGAAGGATTATGCTGGTGCATTGGATTCAATTGAGAAATGTCAAACGTTAGAAACGGACGAAAAAGCTAGAAAGGAGATTGTGGAAATGAAAATGAAATGTCAGGCGAAATATAAAACACAAAAGTTGGAAGATAAGGTGTTATGCAAAGGCATATTTGATAAGATGGGCGACATAGCTAGAAAGGTTAGGAGTCTGTCAAATGATTGCTGGTTTCATAATAATAATAATAATCTAGGAACCCGACAATAATAAATCTACAATTCCATATGATATAGAGAGCTGGGATAATGCAATGGCGGATAAAATGATCTCAATAACAGAAGAGCTTGAAGCATTTGGTGAAGAAATGCCTCCTAGAATTCACTTGAACAATCGAAATGGAGAAACATGTACAATTGTCGAAGAAGAGGATGATTTTGTGTGAAATCATTTGATTTTGACTTTTATTCCTCTGTTTTGTAAATAAATGTTTGAATTTATTATTATTCATGGCTCAGCAATTGGTATTTTGTAAATAAAATATATATTGAATTTTTCCTGCCACTATTTTACTCCATTATTTGCTGTTGAATTTTAATATATTTTATTTAGGATTGCGCAGCTCAAAGCACAATTTTTCTGTGACCTAATTAGTTCAGCTAACGTAGTATTTATATTGAATTATTTATATTGAAATTATTAATGATAAAATGTATTTTCTTAATCAATTAAGCGATTTCAGAATTAATTAAAATTTTAATAAAAATTGCAATAATAATTAATTTAAAGTATAAGTATAAAACTGATTCCTTGGTAGCAGCATAAAATTAATATATCAGATAACTGAATAACAAAATAAAATAAACCCTTGCTGCGAAGTAATAATTATATTGTTGAAAAAAGTTTCGATTATTAAATTATTATTTAATATCTGGGGTCAAGGTTATCGAAACCATAAACTCCACACTTATATAAAAATTTAGCCGTAATCCATCCTTATTTTACAGTTTTCGACAAAGTATTTTCCTTGAGTCGGAAAATTTTAGCAGCGTGTTGGACCAGTACAAGATTTTGTTTAAATGGATTGGAAACAGCACGCAAACATAACATGCAAAATTTAAAATCGGACCCATAAACATCAAATAACCACCTCAAAATGCGAGAAAACACATAATTAAAAATAGAAAATAGAAAAACATGAAAGTAAAGTAAAATTTTAACAAATGCACCAAGATATGCACGAATTGACATAGAAATAGCATAATAACAAAAGATTTGACCAATTAAAAATCCTAAGGATCCATGTTGTGGAAAGTCTGAATGTAATTTATCGGATGGGTGTGAATTGAGTGTTGATCTGGGTGATGGTAAAAATGGATATAAAAAAATTGAGCCTAAATATGTGTTAGTATTGCCGTACTCTGAAGGCTTTACAAATTATAAGAGGAAGTTGTGTAAACTGATAGGAAATTTAGAGTATAAGATCGTCTCTAATTCGTGTAAGGTACGCAATATGTTTATTAATAAATCAAAAACTCCGGTTGGATTGTGTTCTGATCTCGTTTATCAATTTACATGTAATGGGTGTAATGCCACATACATTGGAGAGACTTCCCGTCATCTCTGTACTCGAGTTCTAGAGCATTGTCGATTGAAGGGTTTGACCAATATTAGTGAACACAATAGAGGCTGTAAAAGTGATATAGGAATGTCTGATTTTAGAATTTTGTTGAGAAGTTTTAATAGTTATTGGGAACGAGTGATATGTGAAGCATTGCTGATAAGGTCATTGGATCCAAAGATTAATGTGCAGAGTGCTGTGACTACGAATGTTTTTAAATAGTTTACGTATGTTAAATCATGTTTGTTTTTTTAATATTATTAAAATAATTGAAAATTTTAAATTACATTAATTTTTTAAAAAATTAGAATATAAGTAAAAAAAATTTAAAATTAATTTAAAATATATTTTTAACACGTTGACGGACAATTGCGGCTATAGCCGTCAAAGCGAAGTTCACAATGTGGCATGACTGCTATAGCCGTCCAAAACGAAACGGTCGTTTTTAGACACTACGGCTATAGCAGCACAAATGTGCACTTACTGGCGTATACGTAGAAGCATAGTGTCGTGTTTTGAAAACATCTTTTTAGGTTGAAGTTCATATTTCACCTGTTATACGAGTTGCAGATTCAGTATGCACGTGGTTGTGAAAAATCACAAAAACATATAGTGTCAATTTTCGAACTTCGCTTGTTCCTACTGTCCGTCAACGTGTTAAAAATATTTATTTATTAAAAAATTAAATTAATAAAAAATAATTTGTTTAAATTAAATGTTAATTCATAATATTTTTAGTTTGTTTTGAGTACCTGAAGATGATAGCTGTGCTATCGAAATATATCGTACGAAAGGTTTTTTATTGGCGTTATCTTTTAATTAAATCGTTGCCAAATTTATTTAATTATTTATTTAAAAATAAAATAATTTTAGTCAGAAATGATTAAAATTAAAAGTTAATGATTAAATTGTCAAATAAATCGAGAAAATAGTAAAAATTAGAAATAAATTAGACACATAATATCAAGGTCAAATTTTGTTTTAACGCATAAAAATTAACACGCAAAGTTAAGGTCACAGAACAGGTATATATACCAATCCATTTTCACAAAGTTTTAATACTTTTCACTCAGTGAATAATTACTGTTCAACAGAACTCTTTGTCTAATAGAAACAACTCTCGGCAACTATTTCCACATCACGAACGCACGTATCTTACAGGTAAGCTCTACTGGCTCGTGTATGTGGGAATCCTTTGTCGTATGATTTCGAATGATTTAATTGCGTAAATGGACGATCCATGAACTTAATTGTAATGAACCAATATGTGTATACGAAAAATGAAGTTTTTTAATGCGTCGAAATTTTTCTGGCCCACAGCCACACAACATACAAGTCATTAAAATCAAATACAACTAGTCACACTGTGTAAGTGCGGTTTCTCCGCCTATAGTGTGTGCCCGTGAGAGTTCTGTCGTGCGTAACGACGGTCTCGAATGTAAATATTCCATTCATTATAGGGGCGGTGGGAAGATTGAGAACTCGTCTTTTGGCTGGCTCTCTTTCACCCATCTCCCGAAAAATCGACCTAAACTTTCAAGATACAAATCGGCTAAAATGATAACACCGAGTAGTCCAGTGGTCACTCGTAAAATCTTATATAAACACAAGAACCTTAGGACTAAATTGAGACTCAGGAAGTGGGGACTTGATATCGAAGTGAAGTAAAGAAATTAAATGACTAAAACGTTATTAATTGATCAAGATTAACTAAATTCGTGATAGGACGTAATGTAAAGAAATTAATTTTCAAAAATGGTTAACAATTAAAATGTCTTTTAATTAACCCAGAATAATGATATCCATGAGTAAAATATCGAAGTTGATGTAAAGAAATCAAATCTCATTAAATGCTTGATAACTAAATTGTCGATAATTGAGCAAAAGTATCTAAATTCAGGAGTAAAATATCGATGTGAATAAATATGCGGTAAATCGATTAAAAAGATAAATTAATGATTAAAGTAGTTAAAACGATTAATAATTAGATAAAAGGTAACTAAATAATGAGTTAAAGACTGAAACTGGCGCAAATATATCAAATACCATTATAGGAATGATAATTAAAATGTGGTAAATTAATAATAGTAAACATAACGAGATCCATAATTAAATAATAAAAGGATTAGTTGTCATAAATGGGTTAGGGATAACCGAACATCCTAGACCAACGGATGGAATCGAACGCCGTACACTGATAATAAATAATAAGATACCTTAAAATGATAAAAGGTAATAGATAAAAACTCCCGACTAAATTGGCGAAAATAATTAAATATCATAAACGACAACGAAACATTAGATTGCATTAAAATCCAAAATTTGGAAATCATCGCAACACCAGCAGATTCTTCGCCAAATTACAGACATCGAGTCATCCCCGATGGTCCTTTGCAGATAGGAATCGAAAAGATACTCATACCTATGAACCTAAATGAACTCGACGATTGATTTGATTAATTTATGTCTCATAATAAATGTTAATGTTTTATTTGTTATTTAATTTTGACTATTAAGAGTATATCACTAGAATAAACAAATAACTTGATTTCCTTAACTATTTCAGTAAGTTATAAACTCCTGATACAAAAGATAAATGATGTGAAAACGAGTCTTAAGGAAAGGGCAGATAAAATTCTAGTTGATGTTAATGTTGGCGAACAGGGTGGATTTTTATTTATTTTTTCTAGTGTTTTGATGCATCTACCCCCTAAACGCCATTACGATTATTATTCTATCCCTCCTATGTACCCATGGTGATTGCCATGTTGGTAATGTACATAAGGGTTGAAAATTCATGAGCAGGTGAGCTCCATTTCTAGAACTACTCCTCACGATATTTTCACTTTCGGGTTCTGGACTGCCGATGGAAGGTCTTACGTCTTTATCTTTCTATATCCTGGTCCTTACTCGTCTATTCCTACAATTTCCATACTTATTTGTCATCTTTACGCGTTATTTATAAATGTATCCTTCAAAAATTTGGGCAGCGTTCCTCCCTTATTTTTCGGTAAATTTCCTATTTCATTTGTTTAATCACGGCACCGACTACATTTTTCCTATGTTTACTTTTATCTTTCCCTATATTAAAAATTTGATCAACAATTCCTTAATTCCCGGTACGTTTCCCATGATTTTAAGTAGTTACAACCCTCTGCGATCACCTCAATAAACATTTCTCTCTTCTGTCAGATTATATAATTTAACTATTGGAAAAATACTTTCAAATTTACATTCCTACACTATCCTATCCTTTCCTACTTGATTTTTCAATTAATTTCTTGACGACGTTTTAAATTTTCCCTACAAAACTTTATTCCCGCTTAACTAAAGTCGCACTTCCCGAATTTTATTCCGACTCGCTCGGGCCACTTTTCAGCAGCCGCTTCGAGTATACAACGGCGCCCTGCGTAGCGGTCCTGTGCATATTGCCAGACCGACTGCGGACTGCCGAGGGGTTCACGAGGCATGACCCACGAGCTCAACTAAGGGTTTTCACCCACTAGCCGGCACACGGTCCGTCCCATGAACCGTCTATTTAGAGACATATATATAAATGAGATTTTAGGGGGATTTGTCAGTGGCACCAAAAGATTCCACGACCATCCAGAATAAAATCAAAGTAACAAGACTCGAAATATATATTACTTACAATCCACAGTCATGCAACCAGATTTGAAAAATTGGCATAAATTGGCATAAACACTTTGTCTGACTGAAAAATTGTCTGAAAATTATGTCTGTAAGTCTGTTATTCTGTCAAAATTCTGTCAGAATTCTGTTTGAATTCTGTTTGAATTCTGTTAAATTTGGTTAGAAATTATGAAAATGACTGCCGTATATATAGTATTTTTGTGCCTGTGTGCGACCAATGGGCGATTTTTCGCGATTTTTCGGGTTTTTTAATTATTTTATTTATTTCGAAATATTTTTATAATTTTTTGTATATTTTTCTTTATTTTTTGATATATTAATATTTTATTGTTGGATTTTATTCTTATTATTATTTTCTTAAAATATTATTTTTTAACCCCAATATTTTGTTTTCTGGTCGCCTCTTCTGCCTGTGTTTTTTCTAAACCTTATTTTGCAAGGTTTTGGCAGTTTATTTTATTTTTCGTATGTTTCTTTTTGCATCTGTAGGCATTTTTCGAAATTTTAATTAATTATTTGTTTTATTTAATTTTTGTTATATTTTTAATTTGTTTTAATTAATATGTTTTATTTTATTTTTGATCTCTTCTTGCGGTGCGTGTTTATGTTACGGCAGCCATATTGACAATTTCAAAACTACATTAATCATTTTGTTCTAACTTATACAATTTTCACCTTTTTGTTTAAATTGGTTTTGTAATTTTTGTTTTAATTTTGGCTCTAAGCCCAACATTAATGATGATAAATGCTTAAGTATTCTAATTTAGAAATGGAAGCAACGAGAATACTTAGTCGAGAGTTGAAGGAGCTCAGACGAGAAAACATGCATTTACACCGTCAACTCCTCCAACAAAGTCAGGAAATTCAAAGATTAAAGGCCACGTGGGGAGAGCCAACAAAAATGAATGAGATATACAAGCGCCTTACTGCAGCACAACAGGGATGGAAAGATGTAAGAATATTAAATCAAGCACAGCGGACGCAGATCAAAGGTTTGTAGGTCGCCCTGTCAGCGTGCCAGGAGGGTAGTGACTTACCCTCTGGTATTTGCTCCGGCAAAACTGACCTATCGCGACCGGGATAAACCACAATCGTCTAACAATAAATCTCGTCCACACGCCAGACCTGGTCGAACAGAACGATTACGACGACGAGCCCAGGGAGCGCCTAAATGAATCAGAAAAATCGTGTTTTTTTTAAATTCAATAAATTTAGTTGATAATAAATAAGTTCATTGTAGTTCACTATGTTGTTATTTACGAATGAATGTAACATACGAGTATAATGAAACGGAAGTAATAAAGGAACCTGAAAGATAAGACGGACATAGGCCTTCTAACGGCAGTTCGCTGAACCCGAAATAGGACTAAACCTTAGCAGTTCTGATATCGGAACTCACCTTTGGAGGTCATGTGACCAGTGGTTACAGTTCCAACGTTGCCTAGCAACGGGTAACCATTGGCGGGCGTCAAAAATATTTTGTATGTAATGGGGTGAAGGTCATCCACACCACCAACCCCACAAGCGTACCGCCCTTATTTTACAGTTTTTGTGGGTTACAGGGTTTCGCATCTTGCTTATTCTTCCAGTTGCCCTAGTAACGCCATACAAAATGATGCTGATCGCCACTTGGCACCCGTTGCTAGGCAACGTTGGTAATGTGTTCAAGTGGTGGGTTGCCCGCAAAAATTGAGTACCATGTGCTAGTACTATAGTTGCTCGGACAATCCTCGGGTTCACGAGCTGTCGATAGAAGACCTATGCTCGCTTTGCTTGGTCCCTTGCGTGGAATGCGAATTAAATTTAGACTGATTAGTGTAGATGATTTCGAGTCTACCCCACTATGACTGAATACATGAGAGCTGATTTATTTAACAAACAAAGGACATGCATATCAATGATAAGTTAAGTTGATCGACTTGACGCTTGTGCGGCTCGGCGTCGGGCCCGTTCCTTGCGTCCCGGCCGACGGATGGTCGGTTGAATGGCTGTCGCCTCTGAGCTTGGTGCGGCACTATCAACGACGCGTTGACTCGGTAGTTGGGAAGGGGCGAAGATGAGCGGATACGTCACCGCTTCCCCTTCCCGACAGGCTGCTAGGGCTACCTCTAAACCCCTGACTTGTGTGCGCAGACTCCGATTGAGCTGGCGTTCTTCGGCCCAGCCTTTTTGAGCTGCGGTGAGTCGTTGGTAGAGTATCTTCGTCCGTTTAGGGTCTAAACAGGTCGCCTTGACCTGCTGCACCTCGCGAGTTAATTGCAGGACCTGACTGAGTAACTCTGCATTCGTCTGCCTCGCGCGGTCTAGTTCGGTCTGTAGGATCCTTAGAGGGGACATCACTGTAATTAAATGGGTTGTTACAACTTCAATTTATGATTAGTCTAATCTTTAAATTTATCAAAGAAATCAAAAGTTAGTTCCAGTTACATGAGAGAAAAGGGAACACACAAATTTCTAATTATTATTGATCAACTACTACACTATGTCGTTTCTGTTATCTTAGTTGTCTGGGCCATACCGCTCTAGGCTTCGCTTGAGGGCTTCTGCCGTGTATGGGCGCCTGGTGTCTCGAACTGGACGGTGTGGATAAGCGACTGCGATTCGCCCGGCAAGGATGTCCTCCATCACATTTGCAAGGTACATCCTTGCCTTGACTACCTGCAAATCCACCCGCTCCTGCACTCGCTCCCACTGGGTGAGGAGGTCCTGTGCGTTAGCAAATATTTGGGCGGCTGGATACTGTTGTCTTTCGGATTCGTGCGGGTTACTACTCGGATCCCGTGCTTTCCAAGGAATAGGATAAGGCCACTGTGACCGGGGTCCGACTATTGCGTCTGCGGCTCGTAGTATCACTCTCGAGAGCTTTTTCCCAGTTGATTGTACGGTGGTCTGATTGAGGGACATGTTATACAACAATTGGGAATTAAATTATGAAAATAATATTATGAGGAGGAATTTCTTTGTATCGGTTAAGGTGCGTTTATGTATGCGGGTCCAAGATTTGGCGTGCTTATGGTTACGTGTGATGGCGGCTAACATTGAGGGTTCTTCTGGACTCGGTGTAATTGTGGGACTTTTAATGGGTATCAATCAAAAAGTAGCATGACTTGGTAACTTGACTTGACGTTTGGGGATGTCGCTATCGGCTTTGGGAGTCATGGAGGGCTAATTTGTTGAGAATTAGTTACCCAATTTAATTTATGCGGGGTTCTTGTTTATCGGGTAAAATGGTATTTCAAATTGATGAGTTTGATGAGTTTCATCACTTCTAACGCATGATGATGGAAAATCGATTTTAGTTTATCATTGTGCACTTCATGTCGACAGTCGAACGGATATTCAGTGGTCTGGTCTGTTTTGGAATTGATAATTTCGTCGTGGTAGATCGTATTTTGTTTATGTTACTTAAGTCGACTTAATTTTATTGACGTGTCCGGCTTAGTTAATTTAAACCGTTTCGGAATTTAATATCGATGCTCATTTGAATATTCTGATCAGTATACTTATGCGAGAAAAATATTCGTAATTCGCCGTAGCGCTCGGGGACTCCTTCGCAATACTATGCTACCCATGCATTTGGAATTTATTATCTTCCTCAGATGGAGGGTTTTACTCATCGTTTCGTCGGGATATTTATGGATATGTTATGATTATCATCGAATCTTGATGTAGGCGGTGAGTTTTTTGTGTTCTGTCGTTAATAAAACGTTTTTATAATTGGCTTTTCATAACGTAAAGATGGATTTTTGATTATTATACTAATTGCTTCAATTTTATAGCGGTTTGGTCTAATGTTCATGCCACATTTAATTAATCTTGGGCTTTTACCTGATTTAAAGCTTTTATTAGGTTGTCGATATAGAGGTCATCGTCAAGTTGAATCCATCACATCTATTCCGTCTCATTTGATGAAATAATCGGTTTTGGTTAACGCAGTACCTCTCTTGTTGGAAGATTATTTTAACCTCTTAATCGCGAAACTCTTTATTTGTTCATCGTTATTGACGTCTGGTTGATTTAATGTTAGCAATCGGGTCTATTGAATCTCAGTTAAAACATGATTTTAGTACTTAATTTAGTTCAAACCCAAGTTTAACCAACTTTTTCCACTTGATTTAAGTTGAATCGAAAACTCTTGTCCAATTTATTACCACATGGTTTTAATGTATTGGTCATCATAAACTTCATCTAAGTTATTTAAAACGTAATGCTAATTTATTGGTAATCATAAACTTTATCTAATTTTATTTACAACATAATTTTAATTTATTGTTACTCATAGACCTTGTCGAATCTATCTAAAATAGGGTTTTATTTCATTGGTAATCATAAACTTTAGCGAATCTATTTAAACCAGGGTGTTATTTTATTGTTAATCATAAACTGTATCGAACTTATTTAAAAACAGGGTTCTATTCTATCGTTAATCATAAACTTTATCGAATTTCAAAACAGGGTTTTATTTTATTGTTAATCATAAACTTTATCGAATTTAAAAACAGGGTTTTATTTTATCGTTAATCATCAACTTTATCGAATTTAGAAACAGGGTTTTATTTTATTGTTAATCATAAACTTTATCGAATTTATTTAGACATGGTTTTATTTTCCAAACTTTATCTAATTTACCTTACAGCATTAACACGAAAGTGGTTATATCAGCGATTTCAATTTACTTTATCCCCGTACCCTTTTCCTTTAATAGACCTTAGACGCATTTGTGTTTACATTATATTTATTGAGTGCCCACTGGACTACTCGGTGTGGTGATTTTAAGCCGTATGTGATATGATTTTAGGTCGATTTTACAGAACTGAGAAACGAGGAAGCAGTCAGGGACTTCTTCCTTATTCCTCGATTCAGCTATAGGGATGAATATTTACGTTACGACCGCTGCGTTGCGCACGCTGAGTCGTCACGGGTACATATCATTGGCGGTTTTCCACGCACTTACATGCATCTGTACTATGTAGATTTTATTTACTTGCGTTGTGTGTCGGCTGTGGGCCGGAAAAATTTCGACATTTTTAATTTATAAAGGCATATAGAATAAGTTATATATATTAGTAATATTTATTAATAATAAAACAACATAGTTACCCATTTTAGCCATTCCATAATTCATAAAAATCATCATAACATAACATAAAATAACATAAATGCCTCTATCCCCACGCCAACGCCGAGCAGAGCTCCATTGAGATGCAGGGACGTGACGTGGAAAGAGGGTTCCACCATAAATAATTCTCACCTAAAAATTCTGTTGCTGAAAAATTCAAAATAAAGTTGAACAACAATTTCAAATGATTTTCACGAAATAGTTTTAAAGTATTAAACTAGTTCAAAATGGTCTGAAAAATGGCTTAAACAATTTTCAAAAATGGTTAACTTTAATGTGAAAATGGATCAGTATATATACCTAATTTTTTGGTGTGTGAAATTTGATGTAGTAAAACAAAATTCGACCTTGTTATTTTCTAGCAAATTCTATTATTTATTTTTATTATTTTTTGATTTATTTTATAATATTTTATTTAGAATTTTTATTGAATTATTGCTAATTCAAATTCTTCGATTTAACTTTCACTTTAATGAACTTTAATTGATTTTTTCAATTTCGTCGAATTTGTTGTGTTTTCTTGTTGTATTTGTGTAGGTATCGTGCGGATCTTGGTGCATTTTGTTAATATTTTAATTTATTTTTATGTTTATTATTTTATATTTAATTCTTTTATTTCTCAGATTTTATATGGTTTACTTGATGTTTCAGTGGGTTTATTTAAATTGCATGTTATTTTTGCGTGTGTGTTTCTGATCCATTTAAACATTTTCAAGGCCGTTTACGTTCTGGCCCAACAGTTTTATAAGGATATTATACTAAAAATTAACAACATTCCACTTTTACTTTACTATTTTCGATAAGTATTTTAATTAATTCGGAAAATTCGAGCAGCGTTCCGCCCTGATTTTACAGTTTTATGATAAATGTTTTAACTATTTCTGAAAATTTGCGCAGTGTTCTGCCCATGTTTTCCGCCTCAATTCAACATGATCTTTTTAAATTCTTATATATTATTTAAAACATTATTTTTCATGATTTTAGTCGTTCGGATTAATCTTTTTGTGATGGCTTTTCATTTTAACTGTTGCAACGATTTCGCAATTTTTCTCACTACCCTTTCCATCTCTTGGTCCTTAAGATCCATGTATGTTCATGTTATATTTAATGAGTGCCCACTAAACTACTCGGTGTCAGTGATTTTGAGCCGATTGTTGTTAAAGATTTTTGTCGATTTTATCGAAATTAAGTGCAAGAAAGTTGAGCCAAAAAAGACCCACTCTCACACTACTCTCTTTCGTTATTTAATTCAATGATTTGACGTTTGGGTTCCTGCGTTCTCACGCCGGAACCTTCACGGGAACGAACTATTGGCGGACTTACACCGCACTTACACAGTTCGATAGGGTGTTTTATTTTACTATCTTGCGATATGTTTTGGCTGTCGGCCGGAAAAGGAATGAATGAAAATTACCAGATCAATTGGGTAAAAGCCTCGAAGGCATGAAATAATTGTCGGGAGTTTGTAAGCATATAATAGAAATTCATAGTAGCATAATTCATAATTCATCATAGATTGGAAATTCGTAGTAGCATAATTCACAATTCATAGCATTTACAGCACCGGCTTACCAATCAAAAAGTTCGCAGTCATCCATGCGCTTAGCTGCAACGCACACTACTACGATCAGTCTCCAAGTGAGACTGAAAATCAATATTCCAATTAAGTTGAAAATAATACTGCGAAGTAGTTGTGTTGATTTGTGAAAACACATCAGTATATATACCTATAATTTACCTTAACCTTGCGTGTTATTTTTATTGCGACTAAACAAAATTTGACCTTGAAATTATTGGTGTTATCTAAATTTAATTTGTATTAATTTCTTAATTTAAATTGTCAATTTATTTTTAACATTTTTAATTAAATTTATTCAGCCAAAATTATTTTATTTTAACTTATTTAATCCATTAATTTTTACTTTTCTATAACTTGTCGTTTTTCGGTCAAACTTTTCTTGTTATTATGTTATTTTTTATGTAAATTTCGTGCGGTTCTTGATGCATTTTGTATTTATTTTATTTTACTTTTATGTTTTTTTGATTTTATATTTATTTATATTCTCTCAGATTTTAAAGTGTTTAGTTGATGTTGTATATTGTATTTTAAGTTATCTTGGTGCTGGGTTTTCGTGCTGTATTACTGATGCATTTAAACAATTTTCAAGGCCGTTTGTGTTCTGGCCCAACACAAATTTGCGAACCGTAATAAGTCATGGTGAGAAGCTAATTAAAGAAAACCCAATTGACTTTACGGGTACACTAAACCATAATTCAATTTACGGAAAGGAATACGATTAATACGTCATGATAATGAAACTTTATAAAATTTCGAACCAGCCGTTTCAGTGAAAGACGTTTTGGCACAGAGCCGTTATGGTGCGCCCGAAAATTATTTTGGAATTCATTTCTTATATTTAAATTTCATTATTCACAGTTGTATTTAGTTACCAAACTTAATTTAAATTTTTTTTCATAAATCTAAGGCATTTCTAATTTTAACATAAGTTTGCATAAGTTTAAATAGATTAATTTAAAATTAATAATTTAAAATTTTTCTGATTTCTAAATTAATTATTAGCTTATTTATTCGCCGTTGTTAATTTTTTAATATTTTAATCACTATTTCAGCTATGTAAATTTAATATTACTCAATGCTACAAATTAGAAAATTCTCTCGTAATATTTCGTATTATGAAGTTCTCGGAGTGAAACCAAATTGTAGTAATGATGAAATAAAGCAAGCTTTTTACTCTAAATCAAAGCTTTATCATCCTGACATGAAAATCCCAACATCTGATGAACTTCGATATAAATCCATTTCTTTGGCTTATAATACCCTTTCCAACGCGAGAGAACGCAAAGAATATGATAAACAAAATAATTTTATTGAAAACAATGCCAACTATAATCATATGGAAAATTCAGAATACTTTTGGTCTCATGGTGCTCGTAATTACAGGTAATTTTCAATTAAATTAGTTCATTTGGCTGGCAAAATCAAAGCGACTTAAATTTTTTGTTCCTTATTTTATCAAAGATAGTTTGTTAACGAGATAAATTTCAAATAAAATATTATTTTTATTTTAAAATTCCCAATAGGACACAAATAAAAAGTAAATAAATCACATTTTGTAAAACTTTATAATCTATATTTTTAATTGTATTTCAAAATAATTTCGGTATTATACGCAAAATCCAGAGTAAAAGTCAATATTTTTCTATTGGAAAAGTACTTAAAATTTGAAGACAAATAAATTAATGAGGTCAGAACGTGAGGGGTTAGAATATGAACGAGGGCATGGACAAGTCGCAAAGATTTGGGAGTTAGTGTAAAAGGATTGTCAACGAAGTTACAATACAGCCGTATAAATTACATTAAGCTACCCAAGTACATGGAATTAGGAGCAATCGGAGGGCATGGAGAAAATTAATTAATTAACTAACAGCAAGGAAAAGTTTAGTGGGCCATGATTTAATAAGTGAATTGTTGAATGGGGAGTTCGTGATTTAGCTAAAGCTCAAGCATTATTAAGAAGGAAAGTAACAATAACCGGTCAACGGTTCAAATTAGCAATTGTAGCCGGAGAAGTGTGTGTGTGTGTGGCATTAAGGTATAGAGTGGAAATCACTCCGCTCTGGAAGATACATATGCCATTAGAAGAGTATATCTTGTCATAGAACATGATTGGAAGATAATATATTCCTGTATACGAGTTTTCAAGAAAAAAATATGCTCTTTACAGGAATATGGAAGAAGGTAAACTATAATATTCCCAGAAGATGAACAAATATCAAATTCCCAAAGAAATATCGATAAATTAGAATGATAACGTTCTCAAAGAGATTCCAAATATTCCAGATAGTTTTGCAATATTGACAAGCAAAAGAAGCTAAATAAAATCAATCTAAATTAGAATAAAAATATCGGCATAACAAAAGCTCTATAATGACTATGGAACCCAGACAATTTACAGGGAAGGGGGAGTCAAAAAGAAAATAATGATTGATTGGGAGGATTGGGATTTTTCAAAAATCATTGCTGAATATAAGAAAGGCAATCAGAAAATAAAGGTTTTTATGGATCAATAAATGTATTATACTCTAAAATAATTTGTTGAAAAATCTCAAACCCCCGCGCTGTAGCGCGATGAAACAAAAAAGTAAAATTTCACTTAAAAATCAATATTTGCACTTTTTAATCAATAATTGTACATTTAAATCAATAAAAATCAATAACTCCGTTATGAGTTTTCACTAGAAGTGGTTTGGTTGCTAATAAGTGCGTGGTAACTAAGGGTGGCGCGGTTGCTAACATCTACCTACCTAACCATGATTTTGGTTTTTTTGCGCTACCGAGGTAAAAAAAAAAAAATAAAATAATAATGATAATAGTTAGTTTAATTAATAAATAAATCAAATTATCAATATAATAAAATTAGAATAAGTATAGCAATGATCGAAATACAAATAAGTCTGTAGTAAGAACCCTATATGGATATAAATAGCAAATAACAACTAAATAAAATTGGAACAATTAATATAAATAGAGTAATCAATTGGAAAATTTATCATAAAATGTAAAATAAAATAAATTATTTTGTAAGTTTGATATAGAGTAAATAAAATACGAATCATTTGTTTAGGTGAAAAAATTCATGTGGTAAAAAATTTCAAAATATTGATGGAAAATTTACAGTATGGCGTTGTTATTTTCAAATGTATTAAAATTTTAATAAAATTTTAAATATATGTTCTAAAAATAGACTAAGTTGAAAATTAATTGATTAATTAAATTGAATTAAAAAATATTTTTAAAATTAAAAAAAATTGTTATTTGTTTATTATATCTAGTTTTTTCTATCTGGCCTGATTAGGATTAGAAAACTGTCTAAATACATCGTTAAACGCATGTTTAAGTGGCGCTTTCCAATATTTCAGTCATTGCCATCTTGATTTCATTGTTTAATATACTCTCTTATACATATGTAAATGTGTATGTATATAATTGTGAATTGTATGAAGATGTGTATAATGAATGATGGAATGAAAAATAGCGACTCGATGATGTAGGGTTTGATATTGACTGATAAATCTGTTAATAATATTATAGGGTTTTTCGATCCTTTTAGTAATATTCACAACCAATTTAGTAATCCTTGCAATCAATTAAGTAATATTTGCAATCAATTTTAAATTTTGCAACCAATTTAAAAATATTTTTCAATTTTTTGTTTAAACGAATCCACACCCAGGCGGTAAATTCTTTTTGGTTTATTGAATAAAAAATAAGTTAGAATAATGATTATGTAATGAATTGTATATTTTTACATGTGTTATTAATTGTATTATTATTTATGCTGGTGTACTGGGTGTAACTAATTTGTTTAAATCTGTGAAAAGCTTATTCAAACTTATTTCCCTCTATCAAAATACCTTCTTTTCCTAGGGCCTATGCTGTCTCACCCAGACGCCCCACAATTTTAATCCTACCACTATATACCCATGAGCAAGCTCAAGTTGGTACTGTATATAGCAGCTGAAAATTCATGAGCAGGTGAGTTCCATTTCTAGAACTACTCCTCATGATATTTTCACTTTCGGGTTCCTGACTGCCGATGGAAGGTCTTACGTCTCTTTCTATCTATACGCTTGTCCATACTCGTCTATTTCTACAATTCCTATATCAATTTGTCATCATTACTGTTTATTTATTAAAATATTTTTCAAAAATTTGGGCAACGTTCCGCCCTTATTTTATGGAAAAATCCTTGTTTCATACAAACGTTAGCCTATGGTAAATTGAAATGAATGCATTATTATAATGTCATTATTTTAGTCCAGCAACTCATATTTGCTTTCCTATGGTCGCCACAGTTACCACCATTCGTAAATCTCTATATTATCATCTCACAGATCTATGCCAAAATGTATCATTTTATTTTAATTTTCCACCACGATGATTATCAAACAATGTAAGTGATCTAACCCTACTTTATACTTTCGTTGACCTAAATTTCTATCGCTAGTCGTACCCTTGATAATATAATAATCGGCAGGAGTTAAATAAAAATTCACTTTTCCTACTTAAACATTTACACAAATGTTATCCCCTTAATTATGGCGATCTTCCCGCAGTTTACTCTCTTACCGCTCCGACCAACTCGCAATGGCCGCCACGGTGAATTACGACGGAGTCCTACCCCGCGATCAGTCTAACGAGACCTGACCGGACTAGGTGGTTAGCGACAAGGCAGCACATCAACATTCCACAAAACTAACTGTGGAAATTGAATACTGCCCTACCACTTTCCACAAACTAATGCATATAAAATGAATATAAATAAGTTAGGGGGAACCTGCCGAGCTATGCCAAAAGACATCGCGGCCATCCAGAATAAGTTAAATTAAATAAAACATTAACTTAGAAAAATATATTTCTACAAAAAAACAATACTTACAATCGACAAGTTTGTCAGCCAAGCATCCAAATTTGAAAAATTGTCATATTTCGGCATAAACATTGACTAAACAATTGTCTAAAACAAATTGTTTCAACAACTGTCTAAAAATTGTCTACCGATGTCAAAATTATGAAAATGACTGCTATATATATAGTGTTTTCATGCCTGGGTGCGACCAATCAGAGTATTTTGAGTCTTTTTCGGCTATTTTTCGGGGGGTTTTATTGCTTTAATTTTATTTTAAATATTTTATTTTTCTCTATTTTTTGATATTATTTTCTCAATATTTCGTAAATTTTTATTTTTTATTATTTAACCATTCTTTTTGATTGTTTCTCTTTTTACCCTTTGATATTTAAATTTTTGGACGCGGCTTCCGCCTATGTATTTTCTAAACCTTCTTTTGCAAGGTTTTGGCGGTTTTATATTTTAGTTTTGTGTTTCTTTCTGCATCTATAGGCTTTTCAATGATTCTAATTAATATTTGTTTTATTTAATTTTGTTATGTTTTTATTTTGTTTTATTTAATATGTTTTATTTTATTTTTGATTTCTGCTTGCGGTACGTGCTTATGTTACAGCAGCCATATTGATAATTTCCAAACATCATTAATTATATTTTTTAAATTTACACATTATTTTTTAAATTATGGCTTATAGCCCAACATTTATACATATAAGTTGTTTTTTAACGAGTATAAATATATGCCTCACTATAGTGTAATCATTATGCTGACTTAAATTTATTCATTTAATCGAAAATTGAATTAAATTTTTTTTATTCATTTAAACAAAAATAACTTTTTACCCCCCCCCCCCGAGTATAGACTTCATTTAAAAAAAATGAACATTGATGTATAAAGTTTAAAAAGTTGAAATTGAGAAAATAATATAAATCTTCATTAAAAAATCTTCAGAAATGGATCTATCTAGAAGAAACCGCAGATATCAACCCGAAGTACCACCATTCGTCGAAACCATTATAAGAACAGCTCAACCTTAACCAGAATTCCCACCTAAATTGCAAACAAATCCAATCAACAGCCCAATAGAAGCATCAGCGGAACCATTATGGAGAGAACAGTGTGACTTTCTAACGCGTGTTGCAAACCTGTCCAGGGATCAATGGACACAATCCCAAATAATCTTAACCGAAATCACAAATCGAAGTATGATATACATAGCCATTATTAAATAGCAACAACAATGAATTGCGGAATTAGAAACGCAACGAGATCTAGTCACAAGACAAAGTCAATGGCAAGCGTTATAAATAAAAAGGCTGAGAAGAGAACAAACCAACAAAATCCTAGCGTGATACGATCGAATGGAAAATCCTCCTGTGCTTGAGGAAGAGTATGAACCTACAGAAGGCAGCTCGTAGAAGATCATAAAAATCTTGTATATAAACTGTAAATTGTATGAGAATGTGAATGGTAAAAAATCAAATGTAAATAAAAGCGCCTATAATTATTATATTACCGGAAAATAAATTCAATAAAAACCATAAACATATCGATGTATAGATGTAGAATTATTATACCATAGAGTAGAAACCATGTATGATGATAGATTTAAATTAACTAATTTAGAAAATGACTAGCCAAGAGAAAACGAACAGTCAAGCCAGCCAAACAGACCCAGATGGACAACAAGCAGAAATAGAAAAGCAATACAGACAAATAGGAGCAGAAAAAATGGCCATGAAGATATACGGAATATTGTTCAAATCCAAAGAAGAAGTAAATAGGAAAACCTTAGAAATAGAAGTAAAAAGTCTAGGACTGGAAGCCAGCGAAACGAAACTGGAAGTAAAAAGCCTAGAGCTAGAAGCTAGAGAAGCTGCACTAAAAAATAACACGCGAGCAGATCAAGAAACCTTCGAACATGAAAAAAAAAGGGAATTGTATTATTATTTATACATATAAGTTGTTTTTAACTAGTATAAATATATGCCTCACTATTGTGTCATCATTATGCTGACTTAAATTTATTCATTTAATCGAAAATTGAATTAAATTTTTTTTATTCATTTAAACAAAAAATAAATTTTTTACCCCCCACCGAGTATGGACTTCATTTAAAAAAATATTTTTAAATTGATTGCAATGAATTTTTAATTAATTGCAAAATGGGATCAGAATTAATTGTTGAATTGATTTTTTTAAATAAATATTAAGTAGAATATATTTGATATTTGGAATAAATATAATTGTTGCCCATTTAATGAATATTTTTTTCTTAGAGATTTGTTGGTGTATGGAGAACATATAAACAATTAATTACTAGCTCTTACTGAAAAATTTCTTACTCCATCTTTAGGGTCTCCTTTCCCTCGCACACTACACAATATTCGCATTACTATCATGCTCCCATGAGCGAACCCATGTTGGTACCGTACAGGACAGCCGAATGTTACTCAAGCAGGTGAGCGTCGTTACCAACACTATTCCTTGAATAACCTTCGATTCGAGTTTGATGCGGCCGTTAGAAGGACTTACGCTTTACTCAATTAGTATCGTACATGGTATAATGTTTTGTGAAGATATTGAGAAATTCGAACGTCCATTATAACCCCGACTTAGACTCTGCCCATTTTATAGGAGATGATTGGATTAAATTTCTTTTATTTATATTAATAATTGGTTCATTTAAGTTATTTATTCCTTATCAGATTTAAAAATCATACAAAGGGTTAATTATTCATTAACAAAATTTAAGTACGTTTATAGCTCAATTAAATTTATTAATTTTAACTCAAAGAAAATAACAATTACAACTAAGATTCTATTCATATAACGACAAACAAAAACTAAAACGAGCTACAAGTTTATCACAATGAAGATAGGCTTCATAGACCAAGTTAGATTTTCTTCACCAATCTTCTTCGCCGCGATGTCCACTGGCAGACATCTCTTCTTAGGCCGTCGTAGCGCGGAGTTCGAAAATGTTCGTGAGAGGTTGCTGTCAACCCGGTCGAGATTGCCGCGGGCCGGTGGTTCGATGACCGAAACAATTTGCGGAATGGATCTACCGCTGGAGATTTCTGGTACGACGTCTCGATCAGTGGATGTCCTGGTTGAAATGGTGATTTGTGCGTTTGTTGGTATATCAATAGAGCGGCTGTCCGTTGATATATTAACTTGAGAAGGCATCGGGGCCGACTGGAGAAATACGGTAACCTGGGCGCATAAATTATATCTAGATTAGTGTCGTTAGGCATAGACATAGGCTCCTCCGAAAATGTTGCCGATATCATGCTCAAATTTGGATTTTATATGGCGCTCAAATTCGCCTGTAATGAGGCATTCTCAGCCCTTCACTTTTGTCTTCTTCGCCGGTTCTTATTTGGCTTATGCCGACGAAGTCGGTGTTATGATGACAGCGTTAGTGTTGTCATTTCTCGTGAAATTGGATGAATTAATTGACAGATGGTGCGCCGGAATAATATCGAGACGTTGGGCCATATTTCGACCCGGTAGCCGCGCCTGCAGCTCCTTCTCTGTGAATATTTGCCTCAACGCAACACTCTGATCCGAAATGGTGATTGTTTGTCCTCGGTTTTCTATGACGAGATCATCGTGGGTTCGAGAAAGCCGTGTTATTTTCTTGTATAGCTCCTTCGTGGCCTTTGGGAAGCACCATGCTCCTTTCAGTTTACAATATTTCTCCTTTAAGCTGCGATGTTCATTTTCTAATTTCGCCAAGTATTGAATGGCGGTGACAACCGACGGAGCCCGGGATATTTTCGGAATTTTTGGTAGATTCATTGTTGCTGGGACTTGATTTTTCTGAAGATGATAAAATTGAGATGAGATTTAAGTAATTGATATTTATTAGAAGTTAATGAAATTATTGGGAGTATTCCATAAGTTCCTGGATTCCATTTGAGTTCGTGGTGATATCATGACAAGAAAATATGGTTTTCGCGGATGTGATAAATTTATCAGAGATTTACCAGTTTATTTTAGTTCGCTTGTATTATGTTGAGATAAGTGTAGGTTTATTGACGCGTAGATCACGATCATTGTTCAATTTAAATGATCAGCTTACTAAAAAATGTCTTTACTGTGGAGGCTGAAGTTACTGAAAATTTTTAATATTCTCGCATCATTACAATCTATGAGATTTGCTCAACATTCGTCACATTTCTATTTATTTATTATTAGTTAATTTTAATCATTTGAAATTGGAAAAAATAATCCGATTATTTATTGTTAATTTATTTTAACTGTCAAAATGAAAATTTAAACAATTTGTCGCTAATTAACTGTAGTTATTTAAATGAGAATTACTCTTCGGGTTGCTAAATTACTTTTCGTAAGGTCATCTCTCATCCTACAAATCTTTACTCTTGAAAATTCAAACATATGAAAATTTTGCATAGTTAAGTTTTGAAAATTGTAAAGTTAAAGTTATGAATTTAGCCACTACTTATGAAGTTATTTTGTTCGTGTGTGCGACCAATAGGCGATTTTTCGCCATTTTTGAGGGTTTTTAATGATTTTAATTATTTTAAAATATTTTTATGATTTTTCCCTCATTTTTCTTTATTTTTTGATATATCTCTTGTATTTTTTCTGACTTTAATTTTTATTATTATTTTTAGGTCATTATTCTTTTTGACTATTAAAATTTAGTTTCTTGGTCGCCGCTTCCGCCTGTGTTTTTTCTAAACCTTATTTTGCAAGGTTTTGGTGGTTTTATTTATTAAATATGTGTTTTGTTTCTGCATCTGTAGGCTTTTATCAATTTTATTAATATTTGTTTTAATTAATTTTGTTATTTTTTAAATTTGTTTAATTGATGTTTTTATTTTATTTTTAATTTCTGCTTGCGGTGTATGTGCAGTGACCATTTTCTTAATTTTTTGTTTTAATTAACCCTAAAATTGTTTTTTGCTTTAATTTTGGCTTTAAGCGCAACAGATTTTAGAACCTATAATTCAAGCAGATACAGAAATTCAGGTAGAATTCTTAAGACAGACAAGATTGCTTAAACGAGGAGTCTGCTGTAGGTTTTGCAATGTACAGATGATATGTGTCTGGAAGCTAAACCATAAAGATAAATTTTTTTTCAAATGTAAAACAAATCTTGTAAAAAATACTAGACAATAAGAAACATAAGAAGCGATAGTTTTTTAGAAAACATCTAGATCGATCTTAAAGATGTATTAAAGCTCCTCTTGAAATTTCTTAATTATTTTATATATTTATTATTTGTTTTTTTATTTATTTTCCGGAGCATAGTTTAATTCTGTTATTTTTTGGATAGGTATATTAATTCTGATTGGTTGCAAAATTTTAGATTGAATCCAAAATTTTAAATTCGTTGAAAGATTACTAAATTGGTTGCAAATGTTACTAAAAGGATCGAAAAACCCTAATTAATAAAATACAAAAGATTAAATGGTAGGCCGAGCGTAGCAATATTTATTAAAAACAATAGATCTTGTTTTTATTAGATACATGGGCAAAGATTGGCTTAATAGATAAAAGATTGCTGATTAAAATAGGGGAAAAATTTTTATATCAAATTAAGATGTGTTAACAAGTCACTGATTTAGATATTAGCTAAAGTTTACGCATTGTTTCGAATTAGAGGTATTAAAGAATTTTACATAGTCTGACCAGAGGTTTTTCTATAAAATCCGGGATATTTGTAAAAATAGTTTTTTTACTCAGAATAATATTCATAATTTTCTGAAGAATGAACTTTATCAAGGAACTCAATGTCGTTCTTGATAAAGCTGTAGAACTGGTTAATATCTAAATCACAGTTGAACTGAATAGTAAGAAGAGCGTTAAGTGTTCCTATTTCTAATCGACTTTTTAGATCATCCCAATTCCTTAACGAGAATTTACTCTCAACATCTTTCTATGTTCCATATAAAGCTAAAAGTTTAAACTCATTTAAAGTCAAAAATTTTAATTCAGTTAAAGGGTTCTTAAATTTCAATGTCATCAAAATATTGTTCAAAGAAGCAAAATTTTAGAATTTTATTGTTAATAAAATTTTCTATTTGAATTAATAAAGGTCTAATATGGTCTGACTTACTAATTTAAAAGTAATTGTATTGTAGGAAAATACATTATGGTACTTTATTTCTGAAAAACATAAAATTTAGTTCACAATTTCGATGAAAATGTTTTATAAATTAAAAATAATAAATTTAGTATGTTAATGTGAATGAATGTATGATATGTTAATTTTGTTTATTGATTTCAGAGAAAGAAACAAATTCAAAAATGGTAGAACTTTTGTCAATACGCATAAAAATTATTCAAATAATTTCAATTTTAATGAAAAAAAAACATATGCAAATGTCTTCAATGAGCATTCTAATGAACCTCAACAAAATTTTAGAAATGAAACAGTTGTGATTGTGCATTTGAGATTTATTATATTGACTTTGTTAGGATTGAGTTTGAGTGGGATATTTTTATTAAATAAAAAGAAATAATTTTGATTGACAGTTAAGGGAATTTTACAAATTTAAAAATCGGTATATATAATCTGAAATCAATGCTTCGTTCCCTAATTTAAAAAAAGAAAATAATAGTTTTCAATTTGATTGTTTTATGATGGATGGATAATTTTGTCTCGTTTTTGTTTTCACATGCTACTGTTAAAAATTTCTGTATGTTTAGGTAATGATATGTTTGTTTAGTCGTAGATTATTATTCGGTAGGATAAAGCATGTAAACCTTATTCCGCGTCGACTCGATCAGAATTATAACTTTGGGTTTCTGGGTGTTGAGATTTTTGGGATTATATGGTTGTTACTCAGGCAACCTCATACAAATATTTTTCGGCACCAGTTGCTAAGCAACGTTGGAACTGTGCTCGAGTGTGTAGATCGTCCGCAAAAATTGAGCGCTATTACTAATGCTATAAATGACTGAATAATCCATGGGTCCAACGAGTTGCCGATAGAAGGCCTGTGATCGATTTCGATTTTTAGGTCTCATTCTCTTATCTTATCCGAATGTTAATCTATACTGTGCTATCATTTATCATTATTACCATTCGTTATGTTAAATATCCTCACAGTCTCTCTTATATCCTTATTATAACTACTATGTTTTAACCCAAAGTAATGAAATATTTAATAATTTTAACTCTAAAAGATAAGAGGTAATAATTTGAGCCCTTTGTGATGAAAGAAGTAATAATATTAACCCTAAATAATGAAAGAAGAAACAATTTTAACCCTATGTGATTAAAAGTTTGAACTATTATAACCTTATGTATACCAATAATTACTAAATCTTTTATCCTTAAGAGCAGTGCGTATATTATAAAACAAAATTAAAAGTTTGTTGAAGATTAAATAAAAGAAATTGTATAATTAAAAAATTTATATATATATATATTTATTTATATATTTATTTATTTAAAATAATAATACAGTTTATAATTACATATTACATATAGAAAATAGTATGTTAGGGAAATTTAGAATATAAAGAACATTAGCATAAATTTCAATTAATGTCTTGGGTAGCAAGTTTTTCTTTTTTCATTTATGTTATAATAAACCAACAGGAATTATAATATGATAAATAGCAAGTAAAAACGCAAATTTTTATCTAACAATTAAAAGTGGTTAACAATTTGCGTGTTTTACGCGTGGTTAATCTTACAATTTATTAATTAATTAAATATTGTTATTTGTTTACTATTCAATAAGGATTAATTGTAAATAAAAATTGTTAAATATTTCTATTTTTATTATACAATTATTCTTTATTATTTTCAGATACGACATAAATGCTACCGTACTATATGGTTCTATCATACATATCGCTGGCTTGGATTTATAGGTTTCTATGTTCTAGGAACATCGATATGCTTTGAAATATGCTGATAATATGTGAGCAGAGGTTCCGTGCGTTCACAGCGATAGTCATATTTGCGAGCGCGAGATGAAAGATCACGTATTGTGTCGGTACTGTAACATCTGTCAAAATTTTATGATTCTAACCGCCAGGCGGCGCTAGTTGCCCACATACTGCACCCATATAAAATAACAACCTTCCGAAACTCATATTCATTCGGAATTAGCTGACTGGTCAATATTGTTGGGCCAGTGCAGAGTTTTGTTTAAATGAATTGGAAACAGCACTCAAACATAACATGCAGATTTAAAATCAGACCCATAAAACATCAAATAAACACCTTAAAATGCTAGAAGGATATAATTAAAATATAAAATCAAAAAACATTAAAATAAACTAAAATAATAACAAAATGCATCAAGATCCGCACGAAATAACATAAAAATAACATAAAATTTGATCGAAAAATTGACAATTTACCTGAAAAAAAAGAATTAATGAAAAATTTGAATTAAAATAAAATAATTTTGGTTAGAAATAATTCAATTAAAATTTAATGAATAAATTGTCGAATTAAATTAGAGTTAGATTTGTGGAATTATAGGTGATCGATGTGACCTTGACCCCAATCATATAATTCTATCTGCCTGCCACTGGTTACCCGTTGCTAAGCAACGTTGGTACTTTAACCAAAGGTGAGCTATGTTTCTAAAACTGCTAAGACCCGGTCTACAGCTGTTTCAGCGAGCTACTGATGGAAGGTCTATGCTCGTCTTATCTCTTTAGGTCCCTTACTCGTTTTCCTTCGAATCACATTACCCCGTTTCTCAGAGAGATTCATTCTCAATGGTCCTATATTTATTTGGAACACAACTGAATGACAGAAGGATTCTTTATTTCTCAACACATTATACCATCAAAAAACGTCTTTCGTATTAATGTAATTTTTGCTGCCCTTGTCGTTTCCTTTCAGCCCTCCCTGGCCTTGCACGGGATTTTGGCTTGAATGGCTGCTGTACGGGGCTAGCCACATCTTTGTAGGCGACATGGGCTGGAGTGAGCACGAGGGGATAGGTGACGGCCTGCCCTCCTGACTCGCCGCTATGGCTAATTCCAGCCTGCGAATCTGGACCTTCTGGGCTTGGTTCATTGCCCTCTCCTCTCGCCAGCCCTTTTGTGCCGCGTCTATTTTTTGATAGAGCCGTTTTACTCTAGTCGGCTCTGACCAAGTGGCCTTAACTCGTTGTAGCTCTCGGCTTAACTGTAGGCACTGCTGATGCAAGTTTGTATTTTCCTTGCGGAGGTCCCTTTAATTCTCTGCCGATTTTTTGCATGGCGTCCATCATTGTCTTTTCTTAATAATAAATTAGATATAGGATAAATTTCAGAGATTAATTTAAAAGGCAAAAATAAACGATATTTCAGTCACCATCCCATTATCATCCTGTGCATTATTATCTCTGGTAAGTATGTTCATTTTTCACTTTACTCAACTCTCGTGTGTAACTTTATAGTTCACATTAACAAAGAGAAAACTTTACCAATACAACTGATTTATTGACAAAAACAGGACATAATTCAAGTTTTAATTTTGGTGTGGAAGATTATTAGTTAAGCGCCTCCGCAAATAGGCGTGTTCTTCGACGCCCTGATCCTCCAAAATATCTCGAATATCTGGCTGTAGGAGGCTTTTCGGGACTACCAAGTGTACGTGTGCGTCGTTCTCTAGCAAGGCCGGATCCCGATGATCATAAGCTATTCCGTAAGAGGGCAGGAGCCCGTCCGAGCTGGGAATACGTCCACTGGCGATGTCCCGATTGATCAGGGCGAGGTGCTCCTTTTGCCGTCTTCCCAAAAATCGGTATCACCACTCCAATGGATCTAGGCAGTAGAGCTCGCCTTCTGCTCTTTGCCGGATTTCTCGCGCGGAGTTTCGACGTGGCTCCCGTTTGATTAGGATGTTGGGGAGTTAGACATCATCTCCTGACACGTTAGCTCTCCAGTTCGGCCACTCGGGGGTACCATAAGTCGATATGGTGTTTCCCCGATCCCATAATGCTTGCCGATATCTCCCGGCAAATCTGGTCGGCACTGTTAAAGTGGTGCGATCCACATCCTCCCAATCACTGTTGCGGGTACTTGATAATAAAGATATTAATTGTTACCAACCTAAACCGATTGCTCTTCCGATGAAAACTAATACAAAAGTATAATAAAAATTTTGAGGGATCTTTTAGCCAAATTATTAAATCAAAAACTCAAAATTATGTAGATCCGATTTAATTTACAAAACTAATAGATTATGGTTAACAGCACTGTTTATCTAAATTAAGCATATTCGTTCCCAAAATACCTAATTATTAATGATTTATAATTCTTAACCGGGGTCAATATACGGGTAATTAATATCGATATTCTAATTGTTATAATAGTAAAATTTGCTAATTCTAGTAGTCCACCTTTAAAGAGTAAAATGAAATCTAATAGTTCTAATACATCGTGAGTCGTATTTATCATATCCTATTGAAAAATGCTATAGATCTAAATATTCTAATAACAATGTAGGATTAGATCATATTAAACAATCTAACCTGCCTCAAAAGAGGGTTTCCGTCCTATATAATTCAGAATAATAAGATAACCTAATTAAAAATACAACGGTTAGGTAAATAAATCTAATTGAACATTTAAATTTCAGAATATTCATGAATATCCGAGGAAATTGTTGGATCGTTGGGGATTAAGTCAACGAACATTCTCCGTATTATCAAGCGGGTTCGTTTTCTTATTTTGGATTTTTTCCTTGAGCAAAGAATGATCTACAAGGGATAACGAAAATTTTTATTAGTTCATCTGGTGGAAGCGACGCGACTAGAGTGAGAGATCTCCTACAATCGCTGGTAAATTTAGTTATTCATAGATTTGGGAATTAGCTAAATTTTGCCTAGGTACATCTTGGTCTGTTAGGTCGTAATTTTAGTCGAGCGATCACCAAAAGGAACGGTAACATAACAATTGAATGATAATTTTTATTAACATCAAACGTGGGTGGAATAGTCATACTTGGAGTGTAACTCTCGGTAGGTATGTGGCTTCGGCCATGATCAAGAGTAGCCTGGGTTCGAAGGTTGCGTGCTTCGTGCATTTTTCGGCTTGGATCTTCGATTAGAGCTTCTTTCCTCGTCTTCATTCTATTAGTTTCGCTTGTTGGTATCGTTACCATTGGAATATCCGATAAACTATTTGGGTGCGTATAGTTCCAGTTACTATATATTCAGGTTGCGTCGGTGGGTGTGTATTGCCACGTGGCAGAACTGAAATCTTGACGAGACTGGTGATTGGCGGATTCTTTCTTCACTTCTGCTATCGATTGGTCGGCAGAACAAATATCCTGAGTGAATAATACACACCGACTGTGTTTCTGATAATTTTATTGCTCAGTTGCTGGTTTAACATGCTACGTCACCTGGTGTGAGTTGCCATGTGTTTGCATGCCGATTTATGGCAATGATGTCCGTGAGCCAATTTATCGATTTGTTGGACGCACCAGAGGATTAAATTACCGAGGTTACTCATCTTACTGAGGTGGCCTTCACTATTAGAGACTAGGGAGAATCACCTGATGCACCGCACGATTTTAGTAACCATTATGTACCCGTGACCGAAATCACGTTGGTACTGTACACAATGGCCGAATGCCATTCGAGCAGGTGAGCGCCATTGCTAGCACTACTCCTCAAAGGACCTTCGTCTTTCCCAAGTTGTTAGCTGCCGATAGAAGGGCTTACGCTCTCATACGTTGACTGGCATTACATTTCAACCCCGGAGAGAAAATTATGAACGATCGTTAAGCCTCGGTACCAGTTCACCAAATGTTTGTCCCTTTCATTTACACCACACTTCTCATGAGCTACTTTAGTTAAATTTATTTCAACGAAAAAAGAAAAAGAAACAGAATAACATCGTATTACAGGGGATTTAAAATAGATTGTCAACGGATAATAAATCCACAGTCATCGATCACGAGTTTGTTAGGCAAGAACAATTCAAACCAGTTGTCTGCTCTACTGCAGTGAATTCAATTTCCGCGTTAGTCCTCCTCATCGATGTCCGTCGGGAAATTTCTTCTCTTCGCCGGCCTATACGGTGGTGGACTCGCCGGACGATTTTCCTCTCTCCGAGTGGAAGGACCTGCTATCTCTTGCACGGTGATGGAGTTAGGTACTTCGCCCGTGAGAATGGCTATGTCTTCAGTTCCGAGCCCTAATTCATCGAGGATTTGGGTGACCGGGAACGACTCCGGATTCTCGTCTATCAGGTTTAGGTGAATGGACTGTGCAGGCGATCGGAAGATTATATCGGGAGCATAAAGAATGTCTGGGTCAAGCTCCGGGAATTCAAACTCTTGATAGGGCGGAGGTGGACCACTGACCTGACAGGGGTCGCAGCGGGTCCCGCCTCTCTAAGCGATTCTTCTTCTCGACGGCGTCGAGCGCGACGTCGTCGGTTTCGATTTGGCCGCTGCCGTGTCCGGCTCCAGACAGAATTTTCGGCAACCTCGGCAGGCGGTTGAGGAGCCACTGGCTCGACAGATAGAACGGGGGCTTCGGGAATCGGATTGATAGAGGCTGGAAGAGAAGAAGAAACATTGGTAACGGGAAGATGATGGGCTGGTATTATATCTAGTTGACTGGCCCTGATACTTCCCGGGACGTGAGCCTGAAGCTCAACGTCCGTAAAAGCACGTCGTAGAGCGGTCGACTGCTCTTTGATAAGCAGTCGCTGAGTACGAGATTCCGTGATCAGCTCATCTCGTGCCCGAGTGAGCCGTTCGATTTTCTGCCTTAGTATCTTGACGACATTGGGCGGGGCCTACGTGCCTTTTATCCGATCATATTTTGCGCTGAGCGTATTGTACTCCTGTTTAAGTTCATCATATTGACGGCGAACAGCCACGATAGAGGGTGGAAGTCGGGGTATTTTCGGTAAACCACTCGATTCAGGTTTGTCACTATTATTCATCCTGAAGGTAAAAATAAGAGAAATAAAACAACGTACTCTGAGAGGTGGGGTGGTAACGAAATACGGATACATTAGGGGGGAATCCAGATGACGTTTTTATGGTTTTGCTCCTATCATAGTTACTATCACGGTGGTTCTCGTGGCGGGACGTCTGTGACGGTTTCGAGTTTTGTTCCTTTAGCGATCAATATTAATCAGCTCTACAGTGTCGTATTTACCTCCGAATATTTTATTATTTCATTAGGAAAATGCAAGCATTACTTATTATTACATCAAACTACTAGTATTTTTATTTATCAAAAAAAAATTTATAACCATTAATTATTTTCACCCTAGACGACTATTATTTCTATTTATCTTATTAAATGCAACCATTTATCTTTATTATATTAAACCACTCGCATTTTCATTTAGTTTATTGTTAAAATTGATTAACTACGTAGAGTCTATGGATTGAAGAATGCAGTATTTGTACAATTATTAGAATTTATCAGTCGTTTATTATCTTTTTAGGTTAATTGTTTACGTATATTAGGTTTAATTAATTAAATTTATTTAATTTGAGTGGAAATCGATCCCCACTTAATATCGTAATTTAAATCTCGGTTGGATTGGATGGTTTTCTTGTCTCAGTGAATCGGGTTATCTCTATGACGAATCCAGACCGATTTGTGTAATTTATGTCTAAAATCAATATAAAAATAACTACGGAGCATTTATGCGTGACGGCTATCATTATGTGTAGGTCTGCCTGTATCGATTTGTTTTACAATATACTGATGCGTTGTGCGTATGGATTTTCTACCTTTGAGCAAATTCTCGATTTTGGGGGACATCTATCTTAAATCTGTTGGTCGGAAACTCGGCATTCTCACGTGCTGTCACTCCCATAGGCGATACACTCTGTAGGTTTACCCTCCATAACGTTTTATGCGGTCATGTTAAGTTAAACTCTTTCCTCTTACTCAGATTTTATTCATATGCCACCTATCATACTTGATTGTCATTACACTTAACCCTGCTACCCATTTCCTTACTAATTAGTCCGACAACAAAAATCGGTATGATCCATTCGTGATCTTTCTAAAATTCCCCTTAACTCTGCTGTCGCATCTTCCCGAATTTTAATTCGACTCGTTCCGGCCACTTTTCAGTAGCCGCCCCGAGTATACAACGGCGCCCTGCGTAGCGGTCCTGTGCATAATCGCCAGACCCGACTGCGGACTGCCGAGGGGTTCACGAGGCATGACCCACGAGCTCAACTAAGGGTTTTCACCCACTAGCCGGCCCGAGATCCGTCCCATGGACCATCTATTGCTATACGATATATATATATAGAAATTTAAAGGGTCGGACGATAAATATAAAGATAATATAATTAGTATAGAAGTGAATGAGACATTTATTGAGTTCATATTGACATTATAAAGAAAACATATAAAAGTTACGACAAAACTTATACACAAAATAAATCCCTTACGTTTGAAGAGTTTTCTTTATCTTGAAAAATCGTAAAGTTTGAATGGCATAAAAGTTAAAAATAATGAAATTCATCACTGTATTTATACTATTTTTGTGCATGTGTGCGACCAATAGGCGGTTTTTCGCAATTTTTAGGGCTTTTTAATTGTTTTATTACTTTAAGATTATTTTTATTATTTTTCGTACATTTTTCTTAATTTTTTGATATATAATTTATTTTATGTTTGAGTTTTACTTTTATTATTGTTTTCTGATAATATTATTTTTAGCCCTTTATTTGTTTTTCTGGTCGCCACTTCTGCCTATGTTTTTTCTAAACCTTATTTTGCAAGGTTTTGGCAGTTTATTTTATTTTTTGTATGTTTCTTTCTGCAGCTGTCTTGCTTTTTTTCATGATTTTTATTAATTATTTGTTTTTATTTAATTTTTGTTATATTTTTAATTTGTATTAATTAATATGTTTTTCATTAAATTTTGGTTTCTTCTTGCGGTGAGTGCTTGTGTACAGTGATTCGTTCCATTACCTTCACTCTTTGTTTTTACTTTTTATTTTTATTTTTGTTTAAGTTTTTTGGCTCTGAGCCCAACAGATTGGAGAAAGAAATCTCTTGATGTTCTACCACCCGATTGGTATATATTTCTCTTCATTTTTCATTTAGTATTTTATACCACTAATGTTTCATTTATTATTCCTTCGAATTCGTTTTCAGATCGGCTTATTGGTTATTCAAGTTTAGTTTAATCAATTTACTTTAGAATTAACCAAGTTATTTAGCTAATTAAGCTTCCTTCGTCAGAAGTATTTCCCAGCAAATCAATCTCATCTGGGAATTTGGTCGAATCTCGTTTATCACTCGTGGCAGTCCAGCGTCGGTGAAGATGTCTCTCCACCTCTCGGATCGATGGATTTTGTTTTTTAAATTCATGTTTCACGTGTTTTACTTTCGTAATTATATATATCTGGATTTTTGTTGGACGCATTAATATTTGAATTACAGTGGAAAGTAACCGATAAGTATTGTTCTAATTAGGTAACTCGGATGCGTGGGGTCGATAGTTTCAAGGAGGTCTTTTCATAATTATATTCAGACGTTATTTCCCTTGCCGATTGTAATATGCGCGGGATTGATAATCATGTTCTAGGTTTTTTCGTTGTAAAATGAATTAATTAAACTAGTCTTTTTCATAAACGGTTTTTTGCGGTTATTGACTAAAGAACTCATTATTCATTAGTAATCATTGGGATTTCTATTTACGAATCGATTATGATAGTGTACGAACTGGTTTCTGGTCAAAATTTATGAAGAGGTTGAGTTTTTGGGTGAATAATAACCCGTTAGATTTTCCGCTTCGTACGATCTGTCTCGACTTGATAGTACGTTGTAAGGGTTTTGCTCAATTTAACAGTATACTACTAGGTTATTGGTGATTTATGAGACTCTTTATTCCATGGGGATCTTATTTTATTTTTGCTCCACTATGACTTTAAGATTATTGGTCTAGTTTGGTCTTATTTTATGAGATCAACAAAGATTTGTTATGGTTGTTGAGTCTATTTTGATTTCAATTTAAGTAATCAGTAATGATTTTGTTTTTGAGATTAATTAGAAGCATAATGCATCGATTTCCGCCAGCCCCCTTCCCGTTAACCTCAAGTTGATCCTAGGAAATCTTTATGTTGATGTTAGATTTTAATAGTGCCCACTGGACTACTCTGTGTTGATATTTTAGCCGTTGAGTAATAATAGTTTAGGTCGATTTTTCGGGAGTAGGTAGAAAGGTAGGCAACCAAAAGATTGTCTCCCGATCTTCCTTCTGCCCATTTAAAAATGCATGAATTGACGTTCGAGTCCGTCGTTACCTACGCACGAGCTGTTGGCGGACTTTCACCGCACTTACACTGCTGGAATCTTTATGCAATATTTTAATAACTTGTCGGTGTGTGGCTGGGGGTCGGAAAAATTTCGACTTAATAAATAAATTCATTTAATATACATATTTGATCAGTATTAATTTCATTTTCAACCATCCTTTACGTCCATTTCACACCAATTAGCAAGTCATTCTTGCTTACTTTTAACAAATTTATTCTATTCAGTAGTTAGAAAATGCGAGTGTCGTCGTCGAATTTCTCTGGTCAAAAACTAATTAAGCTGGTTTAAAACTGGTTCGTCAGATTTGAAAACTGGTTTCAAATTGTTGTGTTTGTTTGTTTTGAATGTTGAGTGTTAAAATTATGTGAAAATGAATCGGTATATATACCTATTTTGTGATCCTAACCTTGCGTGTTAAATTTGATGTAGTAAAACAAAATTTGACCTTGGGAATTTCTTTTTATTTTCTAACTTTAATTTTCTTATTTTTTGATTTACTTTGACAATTTGTTCTTTTAATAAATAATTGAATTGTTTCCAATTCAAATTATTTAATTTTAGTTCTAACTTGAATGAACTTTTGTTCTTTAAGTAAATTTTCAATTTTTCGGTCAAATATTTCGTGTCTTCGTGTTATTTCTGTGTTTGTTTCGTGCGGTTCTTGTTGCGTTTTGTTATTATTTTATTTATTTTTATGTCTTTAATTTTATATTTTTTTTATTTCTTTCTCATATTTTAGCATGGTTAATTGATGTTTTATGGCTCTGATTTTAAATCTACGTGCTGTATTTGCGTGCTATTACCGATTCATTTAAACAAAATTGTGTTTTGGCCCAACAGTATATATAAAACAATGATGGTCATTGTTTTGAACATTAACTATATAGCTTTTTTGCCAGATAAAGATTTTGGTGTGGGGATATAACTATGGCTTGCCAGTCTATTTATGTGATAATATTTAGTTAATATAAAATCAATTTCTTTGATTTTAACAACCCGCCATCCACTCTCTAAATATGTGAAACGTTCTATTTTATTATTTAATTTAGTAATCCCATCAAGCAGAAAATTATCCGAAAAAAGTTCTGCCTTATTAGTAAAAAAGTTATCTTTAATTTCACCATCTTTTTCGAATTGTATAAGAATGGTGAATTGTATTTTAACTGACCCCATTTTTTGTTTATTTCAGATTTTAATTTATTAATTATTTTATTTGTTAGGGAGATTTGAATTAGATTTTCGTGTTAAACATCGAATCTAATACTTTTATGGGTTCCATTTAAATTTAACCATATTTCAGGTTCATTATCAACATTAATTGAACACCCTATTTGATTATTATTATCATCATCATCGCTAATGATGATTTCAACCCTTTTAATTTTTTGAGGGAACACACTGAATATTTTCAGCAGGTCGTTAATTATTATTATTATTATTATTATGTCTATTATTATGTCTCGATGTATTATTGTTATTATTATTATTATTTCGTTTATTTATTTTTCGAAAAAGAGATTTTTATTTAAAGTAAATTGAATTAAGTGGCTGGAGTGCCCCTTATAAAACTCTAAGTATTTTATATCTTGAGGAGTCTCGCATTTGAAGCATATGAAATAATTGATGCCAAAGAATTTATGGCCGTAGCGTCGCTTCATTTCAACTAAATTGGAAATTTTAATTTTTTATAATTACACCTAATTCTGTTTTTACACGAATTATTTTTACACGAATTTGAAATAACACGAGTAAATACGAAAAAATATTTCTATTTTTACACGACATAATTTGAAATAACACGAATACAAAAAAAACAAAATTACTTTTTTTACATGAATTATTACGTTGTTGTTTTGTTCCAATGCTTCAGGAGAACGTATTCTTAAGCCACTCCTAGTACATCGTGCCTTAAGACCACGTTCCATGAAAAGTGTAGATTTCAATAAATTGCCTGTACACTGGATGGCGAACAAAAAGGCTTGGGTAACCAGTGCAATTTTCACAGAGTGGTTTCAGAAGCACTTCATCCCAGAAGTTAGGCGCTACATGAAAGAAAAATGTCTCGAATTTAAAGTTCTTTTGATTCTAGACAATGCACCAGGCCATCCATTTTTTTATATTATTTAGTCTAATTTTAACTTATTTTTTGAGGTCTAGAACCAATCTATTATTTTTGTACTTGGCCAGTATCTTTTTTTACACGATTTTTTTTTACACGAATTTCTCGGGAACCATTCTATCGTGTAAAAACAGAATTAGGTGTATTCCTATATATATATATATATATATATATCAGTGGTGTTGTGCTAATTTTTTTTACAGGAACGCGTATATATAATTATATAGACAGGTCTCATGTCCGGTTCGGTTCGAGTTCCGGTTCAACAGAAAAAAAATGTTTCCGACTCCGGTTCACGGTTCGGAAAAACAAGCGTTCCGGTTTTTGTTCGGGTTCGGTTCAAACCCTTATTTATAATAATACATATAAAAATTCGTCAAAAATTAGGAAAAGAAAATCAGCAATTCTTTTAAATTTTTTTTTCAATACGTCAGCCAATTCTAGT
The DNA here is from genome assembly GCA_022537955.1 of Schmidtea mediterranea. Taxonomy (NCBI): domain Eukaryota; kingdom Metazoa; phylum Platyhelminthes; order Tricladida; family Dugesiidae; genus Schmidtea; species Schmidtea mediterranea. The sequence continues at coordinate 53,493,849 of CM039680.1, read as the reverse complement.
TATCATAAATCATCTTTAGTTCCAGAACGCGTTCCTGTCCAAAAAGGAAGTACCGGAACGACGTTCCGACTTGACAACACCACTGATATATATATATATATATATATTTCCCTGTATCACTGTGACTGACTGTGTAACGATATTATAATTTATTATATAGTAATATAACAATTTTTTTGTTAAATATTTTTTAAATAGATTAATTAATTTTGTCATTGATATTCATTTGACTAATATAAAAAGAAATCGAATTTTTAATAATTATCTCGTGTATAATTAATTAAAGTATATTGATTATTGAATAAATAAAAATATTGAAGTAAAATCAATAAATAAATAAAATTTATTATTTCAATGTTTCATTGATATGATAAATCTTTTTATTGATTTTTTCCTCATCAAGATCCAGAATACCATTCAAATAATATTCGAAATCATTGAAATGTCCATGAGTCCAGTGAGGAATACGATCCAGATATTTGCCAATCTCAATTTCATCGATTTTATTCCTTGTGCACTCTTGGAACAACCTGCAAATCAATAGCTGAGAATTCATATTGCCAATGCAATCAAAATAACCTTTTCAACTCCTCCCGACTGAAATCTGGAATCGTGATATCGGCCTTGAGAGTTGAAAGTGTTTCAAACACCAACTTAACCGCGAGATCTATAAAAATCAATAATAGCAACTCATAAATTACAGAATTTACCTGTTTTAAAACGAAAAAGTTCCAAAAGAGTTCTTTCTGTTATTTCTCTCTCATCGAAGTGAATCAATGTCGGCCCGTTTTTCTAAATGTAATCAAGCATTGAATTATCCAATAGAATTTCATCCAATCATTCACAAGCAAACCTTGATAAATTTGCTGATTTCTTGTGTGAATTTGTCGATGTGGAAATTGTTGAAATAATTCCGATCGAATGTCACCAGGTTATATTTATATTTCTAATGGCAAAACGTTACAATTATTCCGTGGAACAGAATGCCATCAACATTTTACCTGTGCTATCATGGCTATTACGGTGGATTTGCCGGATAAATGGCGACCACCAATGAAAATTGTTTTTGCACCGGCACAGATTTCCAATTGGCTCTGAAGTTTTTGCATGATTTTATCGAAATTTATCAAAGATTATGCGAACTATTATATGTGAATTGAATTGAAATTTATTGGGAAATTTCCGTTCCAGTTCCTCGGCCAAAATTGGTTTTGCATATTTGTTGAATTCTGAATATTTCAGCTTCAAATAATAGCTCGGATAAAGCGCAAACGTTTAAAAATTCAAATTTTTTAATAAAAACAAACTGCCAAAAAATAAAATTCTATCAGATTATACAAATGCAATGAGAAATTATATGGAAAATTAGCCAATATGAATTTCCTTGGCCAGATATTTATGGAATTTAATATAATGATATTTTATCACATACAAAATATCAATGCGCCATTAATTGGATCAATTATATAATTATATCAATTAAAATTATTAAATTAGCTGATTATTATTATTTAATTCAGTGGTTCTTAACCGATGTTCTGCCAAATTTAGATATACAGAAATATATGCTATTTCAGAATTCGATTTAGTTTCCTTTTTACATTTAAATGTTTTAAAATTGCAATTTCACGCGTACTTTCACAAAAAAAATTCTCGTGATGTAAAAAAATTCCTCCCAATCATAACGTTTTGATAGATATTGGGCTTCGCGCAAATCTTGCGCCTTCGTTCTTCGGTACTTAGTTGAATGGATCGCGGATGTACCGCCAAAACTTTGAGATAACAAAGTGTTCCTTCATTACCAAAAGATTAAGAACCATTGATATAATTATTCAAAGTATGATAATTAGTAGTAGTCTCTGCAAAATCCAAAAAAGATTAATTTAGATTATGCAGTTCGGAGAAATTATATAGTCAACATTTTAATTATATTCGATAATTATTAATGAAAATTAACTACTATGAATTTTGTTTGGCCATTTTCTCTGAACAAATATTTATCGGATTCAATATATTGCTAATGATATTTTATCTCATATGAAATATCAATGCGCCATTAATTTTATCAATTATATTATTATATCAATTATAATTATTAAATTAGCTGATTATTATTATATAATTATTTTAATATTAATTTCAATTGACAACATGGCATTTTCATTTCAATTTTATCTGAAAATTTAACTGTTATAATGTTTTCAATATTAAAAACCTATAATATTATTATATCCTACTTGGTGAAATATTAATTTTCTTTTCTCTATTCTTTGCACGATGAGCTGATAGGACATGTAACATGGTGACACAGTTGCTACTGTCAGCATTTGGGTCATTTTTCATTTCCTGGTGTGATTCAGCGATCAACGCAGCAAGATCAGAATGACTAAACCGACGTAAAATGATAATCACATTTTCCCCACAAACTGCAAACTCACTTCCAGTCTTCGGTGAAATCATCCGAAGAAATTTGAGAGAAAACGTTTTCCACTGAAAAATTCATCTCATCCAAAGAGCAAGGCCCAAATTTCGGATTCGTTCCATTTTTTGAGGCTGCCATTAGAACAGATAATCTCTGTTGAGGTGATTTTGGAATGTTGACCTCAATGAGACGCCCCAGTCGGCCAGATCTGCTGATGGCTTTATCGATTTTCTCTATGAAATTCGTAGCCCCAATGATAAGCAATTGCGTATTTTTGTGACTGTCAATGCCATCCATTTCCATGAGGAACGTATTGACAATTGAATTGCGACCTGAAATATTGAATAACGAATGGATTCATTCGTGATATGTGTTGCAATCCTACTTCCGCTGTTATCATCGTCTCGCTTGCTGCATAATGCATCGATTTCATCTATGAACAAAATGCATGGCTGACTACTGCGAGCTGTATTGAATGCTTCCCTAACGTTTTTCTCGCTCTCTCCTTGATATTTTGATAAAATATCTGCGCATGACATTGTGACAAATGAGAACTCATGTTCGTTTGATAAAGCTTTTGCAAGCATCGTTTTACCGCACCCGGGAGGACCGTAAAGAATTACTCCATTGCTCTTGTAGAAACGCTCTGTATCCTTTACATTGTCCTAGGAATTCAAATATAGAATTCAATTTCTTATCCAATCATTTTTACCATGATATTTTTCAATTTTTCCTTTACTTCATCATGACCGCCAATGTCACTCCACTTTATGTCATCGGTTTTGATTTTGAGTTTAATTTCCCCACTTGCTATGATACGGTTAAATTCATCAGCGATATCGATTAAGGGGTTCCCCTTGTACGCCATTTTTAACTTGGTGCAAAGGGCCTCAATCTCACCAATTTGATATCCCGGTGTCAGCCTGGCCATTTCCTCACAATTCCAAATGTCACCATTAACCTCTTGATTGCCAAATAGAAAATGTCTCAAATATCTGATTATAAATTATTGTAAGAAGCCGAATTTCAGAAATTTACTTTTCTCTATTCAATTTATTGATAATTGGAAACTCTATGGACCAATCGGCCGTCTTTTCCAGTGATCCTGGATCGGAGGACTCGAAAACCATGAGAAATTTTGAAGAGGCTATTAAAGATAAGAAATGAATTCAGATAAAAGAAATGAAGAGGAGAAAATTTACCATCAGATTCAAATCTGAAATTATCGGCAATTTTAGTGGGATAATTATTGAATTTGAAATGCAAAAGCACTTTTTCGAATCCCTAAATTTAATGATTATTTATTAATAATTTTATTGAGCGCTACTTCGCCTAATCTCTCAATATCGCGATCGAAACTGTCCAAATCCATGTTTTCCATGTAGCGCTTACCGACACGGGCGTATCGGTATTTATATTCCTATGGCAACAACAGTTGTTAAAGGACAAAATCAGTAGCAGCGGAATGTTTACTTGGGCTAAGCGGTAAATAAGTGTCGATTTGCCGCATTTGGCTGGGCCAGAAATTAATATTTTCAGATAGCGTTTCTGGTTTCTAATATATGAATCGATTTCTGCTATTTTTTTCTAGTAAAGAATTACAATTATGCCAATAGGAGAAAGGGAAAAACGTTACACAAAGAGATTCAGGAAATTCTATAAAATTCTCTAGTTTCATGTTCAATGTTTCGGTGGAATAAAGGCAAAAATCTTTTTCGATATTAAACGATTTGACTTTTTGCCTTTTTGGTGTAGGAGCATTATCATCGCTATCTTGGGACTTTCTTTTATTTGATACATTCAATTCATCTTTGGTATCTAGCAGCTCCTAAATTTGGATTTATTAAAACTCTTTGTAAATGCAGATTTTAAAAACGATTATAAAATTAACATAAAATGCATTTGGATTGTAATAATCGGTCAAACTATTAAATGGAGATAATAAAATATCTTAATGGTGATTATTATAAAATAAATAGCAATAAAAATATATTTATTAATGAATATATTTTCTATTCACTAAATTCCGAAAACAATTTTTAAAATACCAAAATTAAAATCTAACCTCATCTCTGTAAACATTTATATCTAAAAACATCCAATCGCTTTCATCAATATTTGACTCTTTTTGCTTTCGAACATATTCAAATGCTTAATAAATTTTTAAATTTATATAACATTATAAGAAAAACCTTTATTTACAGTCTTTCGTTTAGCAATATTTCTTCCATTTAATAATGTTGGATGATTTTTAAATAAATATTTAATAAATTCATCTACATTCCCATTAGAATTTTCGGTTATAAACTAAGAAAAAAATCAAAATTATAATTATAATATATCTTACAATATTTGCCAGATGAATAGATTTCTTAATTTCATCTTTATTCATTTTTTGAAAACGTTTAAATATTATTAAAACAAAAATTTAATAAAATATGATTTGTAACGATATTTAATTTATTCTACAAAAAGTGAAAAATTAATTCTATGAAACAAGAATTATCAACTTTGTATTCACAAAGTTTTAATAATAATCCTTGACAGATATATATATATTAGCAGCACACAGTCTGTCAATTTGGTTGAAAATTTGTGAAAATACATCAGTATATATACCTATAATTTGACCTTAACCTTGCGTGTTATTTTTGTTGCGATAAAACAAAATTTGACCTTGAAATTATTTGTGTTATCTAAATTAAATTTTTATTATTTTCATAATTTAAACTGGCAATTTACTTCTTAAATTTTTAAATAGATTTATTCAATCAAAAATATTTTATTTTAACTCATTTATTCCATTAATTCTTACTCTTATATAACTTGTCGTTTTTCGGTCAAATTTTCTTATTATTGCTGGGCACTGATGGGTCACTAAAAATGTTTATCCTGCCTAAGGGTCACTACTTCCCACCAAGCGCCTGCATAAGAGATTTTACCGCTAATCATTAGTCAAAATTGACGTTGGTACTGTGAACTAGTGGGTGGAAGATTAGCAAAAGGTGAGCTCCTCTACAAGAACTGCTAATGCCCTAACCCTCCTTGGGTTCATGAGCTGTCGTAGAAGACTTCGTGCTCTAACTCTATCGTCCCAGTCTCAATTATTTATCTAATTTAATATTTAACTTGACAATTTTCAATCATTTTCAATACTGAACGTTGGTAATGTAACCACAGGTTTTGAGATCGCCAAAAGTGAGCGCCACCTAGGAACTAATCTGGCCCGATCTCAAACTGGGTTCAACTCCCTACCGTTAGAAGGTTCATGTGCCCATATCTTTTACCGGTCCTTCACTGGTGTGTCTTATACTACATAACTCATCATTCAATTTATTTACGATTCAAATTCGTTATTTTCGTCAGTCTAAGTCATATAAATCTCGGAAATCAATCATCATTCTTTATTAAACAACAAGCGGATCATTTCATAGAGTTATTCATTGTTCGCCTGGGCAGCGCGACGCTTGGCACGCTCAGATCTCCCTGGCCCTTGTCGTGGTGGTTGAGGGCCATCGTCTTATGAGGGACGCGGTTATCTTACTGAGGTCTTATAATAAAAGCGTGATCATATCAGTCTGTGGACGGGTAGTCAACGTCATAGTTAGGGCGGTTGACGCGGATTAACTGGGTTTTGGTTAGGATATGCCAGTAGTTTGGTGATCCCGGCGGTTTGAGGACAGTTTCCAGCATTCGCAAATCGTTGGCAGCCAATCAGAGATTTATCAGTTGGTACCTAAAGTACCTGTTATTTGGAAAGTACCATGTAAGTTTTCCCATTCCAAATGATCATTAAAGTTTTCATTGCAACTATGAAATGTTATTGTTATTGAAGCTTAACAGTCTATTATTTTATTTGATTACAGAACGTTAATTGTAGTAACGAAATCTTTTCGAGTTCGACGTTACAGTTTCCTTGTAGAATGCTATCGTTAGAGAAGTTTTAGCAACACGAATTAAAATTTCTTTACATAATATTACTGTTAATGAGAATTTTTGAGATTTAACTAAACCGATTTATAGTTCAAGTACAAAGTTTTACTGCAGTAAAGTTTAATCAACTAGATTTAGTTTAATTACTGAATATTTGCTCGATTTCAAGTCTAACGGATTAGCTTTATTAGTTAATTACAAAATTCCTGTTAGGTTAAACTTTTAATCCAACTATATTTAATTTCAATTACGGAATACTTACTCGATTAAGAAATTAGACTTATGATTTAGTTATGGAATATCATTACAAAAATTTTTTAATTAAATTTATATTTTAACTATGAGATATTATTACTAGGAAAGATGTAGTGAACAAGAAAATGTAAATTACCTACTGAATACTATCAATAATAATTTCTCAACGAAGCAAAATAATTGTCAATGAAAGTACAACTTGTTCTTTCTCAATCACGCATTTGGTCTGCCAATGATTTACGAAGTAGCTGGATTCGAGAACCTTCGCTTATGGGAATATTTAGCCAGGGGATGGATCTTGGGTTACGTTATAACGTTTTAAATGGCTTTATCATGCTTATACATTATGCTGGCGTACAACACGCGTCTCGGATTTGGAAATTTCTCGAGATATTCATAACAAGACGTTGCGCTGAAAAAGATATATTGCATCACATTGGTGGGTTACAGGGTTTCAGATCTTGCTTATCTTCCTGGCGACCCCAGTAACGCCATACAAAATGATACTACTCCACTTGGCACCCGTTGCTAAGCAACGTTGGAAATGTGTTCAAGTGGTGGATTGTCCGCAAAAATTGAATACCATTGGCTAGTACTGTAATTGCTCGGACAAACCTCGGGTTCACGAGCTGTCGATAGAAGACCTATGCTCGCTTTGCTCTGTCCCTCATAAATAATTGTCCAAGTTTAGTGCTTAATTAGCTGTGGAAAACTGAGACGTAATAGGGTTACTTATGACCGTACGGGTATGCAATTTCAAAAGAAAACGACTCAACTAAGGCTACACTACTCTATTAAATCGAATCACATGGTAAATATCTATGGTTTGGCATTTTGGGATTGGTTTGCTCGACGTCGGGCACGCTCCTTACGTCCCGGCCGACGATTGTTGGTGGCGATGGGTTGCTCTGCTGTCTTAACTGCTGGTTGCGGCATTTGAGTTGGGCGAAGATGAGCGGGTAGGTGACCGCTTCACCTTCTCGACATACAGCTAGTGCGACTTCTAGCCCCCTGACCTGCGTTCGCAAACTCCGATTGAGCTGGCGTTCCTCGGCCCAGCCCTTTTGAGCTGCGGTAAGTCGTTGGTATAGGACTTTGGTTCGCTTAGGATCTAAGCACGTCGCTTTGATCTGTTGCATTTCACGGGTTAGTTGTAGGACTTGACTAAGTAATTCGGCATTCGCCTGTCTCGCGTGTTCTAACTCCGTCTGCAAGATCCGTAGAGAAGCCATTACTGAAATTAAAGGGATTTTTATTCGTCAATTTATAGTCAGCCTAAATATTTTTTTTTTTTTTTTTAAAAAAAAATCTTTCAAACAACACAACATTCAATATCAGCTATATACGAAAAGAAATTCACACGGTTCTAATTTTTATTGCTATTTAATCACTATAATGTCTCGTTCGTCAGTTTATTCATCCGGGCAGAATCTTTCTAGGCTTCTTTTGAGAGCCTCTACTGTGTATGGACGCCTAGTGTCCCGAATCGGACAAGGTGGATGGGCGACGGCGATCCGCCCAGCAAGGATGTCATCCAGCACCTCTGCAAGGTACACCCTTGCCTTGACTACTTGTAAGTCCACCTGCTCCTGCACCCGCTCCCAATGGGTGAGGAGCTCCTGCGCATGTGCGAAGATTTCAGCGGCTGGGTATTCTTGTCTTACTGGTTCGAGAGGGTCTCTACTCGGATCTCGTGCTTTCCGAGGAATAGAATATGGCCACTGTGACCGGGGTCTTTCTATTTCGTCGGTGGATCGTAACAGCATTCTTGAGCGTCTCTTTCCCGTTGACTGAGAGGTGATCGGATTTGTGGACATGTTCTGTAACAATTGAGATTTAAACTATGAATAATAACAGTGTGGGAATAGGGCCTTTACTATATTAGTTAAAGAGAGTTTAGGTGGGTCAAGGTTTGGTGCATTTAGCGACTGACATTGAGGTTTTCCTAGGCTCGATTTATCTGTGATGAATAAACCCGCACTCAAAACAATTTAGTGTAAAGAAAGGTCAACTATATTGTGAAACTCATAGGATCATCATTTAAGGTATTGAGAAGGTATTAGTTTAAATCTTGATGTTTGTATGTTATTGTTAATTTTAATTTGTTTCTGGTTGAAGTGTTTTCAGGACCCTGACGGTTTTATAAATTTGAATTTATTTCGGGTGGCTTTAGAAGTTTGAATTTATTTGAAACAAACAAATTGTTAAAATTGACCTGAGTTTAAAATAGACTTCAAACTGGTCACTCCTGTGTTTATCTTATCGACCGGACGGCCGCGCATTAACTAATTAATTCGAGACGTAAATTGAGCCGCCTAACGAATTCCATCGTCTCGGAATTTTTACTTATCACTTTGCAAAATTAGTATGCTTATCATTGTCAATTGTTCTTGTCGCAATATTGGGGCTACCTCTGCCTTGGATTTTAGCAACATTCCTCGACTGGATCGTTTCTAATATCTTTGAATTTTGGAAAACAATAGTGTTGTGAATAAAACGGTTTTTCGTGGTGAACAGGGATTTTTGTTATTTCCAAATTTGGATCTTATGTTACTCGGATTAACTTTGATTTTATGGAAAGTCCCTGCCTAATTCTGCAATCAATTCGTCTAACACATGATTCGGATTCATTGGTCAATTTCAAGTCTTTGTGCCATTACAACATAATCCTAACTTGTCGAACCCTATCTGGATGACGTTCCAATTTTAATCCTAAATTTTCGAACTGGATGTTTTTCCTTTATCTCCACTGTACCGTTGGATTTAAATCTATTATGGATCGCCATGTCTGCTTACCTCACCGTTATGGTCTCGGTTTGTGATTAATCCTAGTAGGTACGACTTGACTTTCTATGATTGTTAATTGTATCCGAGTTAATAATTAAAATTTGATTTTGTCTCAGTTATTTACTTCACTCACTTTATCAACAAGGTTTATTTTCTTTAATATTTAATTTTTTCTTACAATCAAGATTTTATTTTTTATTAAACTTTGCCAAATTTTTGTTACCATTAAGATTTTCTTTTAGATCATATTAAATCGCTTTACCGTTGAGATTCTATTTCATATTAACCATAATTTTATTTAATTCATTTTATTTCTTATTAATCATAATTTCATTAAATTCATTTTTCATAATTTCATTTTATTTCATACTAATCATAGCTTTATTTGATTTCTTTCATTTCCTATTGATCAGAACTCTATTGAATTCGTTTTATATCTTTACTAAATTTCTTTCATTTCCTTTCAATCATAACCTTATTCATTTTATGAATCATAACTTTATTGAATTCATTTTATCAATCATGACTTCCTTAAATTCATCTTAATCGTAACTTTATTCGTTTTATTTCATCCTAACTTTGTTAAATTTACTTTATTTCTATTAACCATATCTTTATTGAATTCATTTTACTTCTATTGATTCATTCTATTAATAATATCTTTATTAAATACATTTTACTTCTATTAATAATATCTTTATTAAATTCATTTTACTTCTATTAATAATATGTTTATTAAATTCATTTTATTAATAATATCTTTATTAAATACATTTTACTTCTATTAATAATATCTTTATTAAATTCATTTTACTTCTATTAATAATATGTTTATTAAATTCATTTTATTAATAATATCTTTATTAAATACATTTTACTTCTATTAATAATATCTTTATTAAATTCATACAGAAGTGGTTATATCAGCAATTTCAATTTACGTTACCCCCGTACCCTTTTTCCTTTATTTGATCTTAAGGCATAGTATGTTTATATTATAGTTATTGAGTGCCCACTGGACTACTCGGTGTGGTGATTTTAAGCCGTTGGTATGATAATTTTAGGTCGATTTTACAGAATTGAGAAACGAGGAAGCAGCCAAAGACTTCTTCCTTATTTCTCGCTTCAGCTATAGGGATAAATATTTACGATCCGACCGCTGCGTTGCGCACGCTGAGTCTTCACGGGTGCATATCATTGGCGATCTTCCACGCACTTACATGCATTTGCACTGTGTTGATTTTACTAACTTGCGTGATGTGTCGGCTGTGGGCCGGAAAAATTTCGACATTTTTTAGTGTTAATTTTATAAATTTATGAAAACATATAAATACATGTTAATAAAATTTTATTAATCATAACATAAGTAAATTTACCCATTATCCATTCCATCAAACATAAAAATACGGCATAAAATAGCATAATAGCATAAATACCTCTCCTCCCACATCAACGCCGAGCAGAGCTCCAATTGAGATGCAGGGTCGTGATGTGGAAAGAGGGTTCCAATATACATGATTCTTACCTAAAAAATTTAAAAATAGATTCGAAGTAGTTGAGTTTCAAAAATAGTCTAACAATTTAATAGAAATTGGTTAATTTTTAAAATGGTGGTTGTTAAATGTGAAAATGGATCAGTATTTATACCTAATTGTGTGACGTGTAAAATTTGATGCAGTAAAACAAAATTCGACCTTGTTCTTTTCTAGCAAATTCTATTTTTAATTTTTATATTTCTTGATTTATTTTTATAATTTTTATTTAAAGTTTTTTATTGAATTATTGCTAATTCAATTTTTCAATTTAAATTCCACTTTAATGAACTTTAATTGATTTTTCTAATTTCGTCGAATTTGTCGTGTTTTCTTGTTGTATTTGTGTAGGTATCGTGCGGATCTTGGTGCATTTTGTTATTATTTTATTTTATTTTTATGTTTAATATTTTATTTTTAATTCTTTTATTTCTTAGATTTTATAGGGTTTATTTGGTGTTTTTCAGGTTTATTTTAAATTGCGTGTTGTATCTGCGTGTGTGTTTCTGATCCATTTAAACATTTATCAAGGCCGTTTACGTTCTGGCCCAACATAAAACACTCGGGGGTCCGTAAAATTGCGACCCGCAATTTCAATTGATAATACATACAATTTCGTTTTCAATATTCACATTCCTAAAAATGTCTACGGTAAAGTTAATCATCAAGATAAAGATGGACTTAAGGTCCGGCTACAGTACATAATTAAATATCAATTGTTTCGTTCAATATCAATGTAGATCAATATTAGTTCGAATCACTGTGAATCAGTATGAGTTAGTAAATTCAGTTCAAATCAATGTAAATCAGTTCGAGTTAGAAAAATCAGTTCAAATCAATATCAGTTACTGTAACTCAGTTGTACTTGTTTTCGAATGAATCGCTGACGGCTTGGGTTTCACTTTCGAGCTGGGTTGATCTTGAAGGGTGATTGATGGAAATCTGCGAGAGTCTTGTCATTTCGTTGGGTTTGGTAGTTTTTCGAATTTGGGTGAACATTCTTCTGACCTTTTGGATTTGGGGATTCTGCCTTTGCTTGTTGTTTGTTAGGCCGAGGATAAGGCAACATATTAGGAGTATTATGTTGGATGTTACACTAATTGGTAGTATAAGTTCGATTGATAGACTTGTCATTGCATGGGGTTCATTTTTCTGTTTGATTTGTTTTCCTTGCTGCTTTTTGGTTGATAGGACGATCTTTTGAATTTCTTGAATTATTTTATTATTGGGATTTGCTTTGGCTTTCTTTGAATCTGTTTGATGATATTTTCTAGGATTTTCTTTATCTCTCGGTTCTCATTTTTTATATTGGCTATCTCTTCATTATTTTTCAATAGGGTTTGTACCATTATTTGGGTTTTCTCGATTTTCAGTTTTAACTCGTCCTTGTTTTCTTTTGTGGGGCATTGCATACATTGGAGGTTTATTTGTTGACATTCCTCATTATTGGGGTTACTACAATTTCTTTAAAATCGGCACAGGTGCTGTCCTCTCTTCTGAAGGGTTGGGATTTCTCGCATTTTTCTAACGGGTTCTCAGTATTGCATTTTCTCATTATTATCATCATTATTATCCACAGGTTTGGGTTCATAACTTCTATTTTCGAATACATACTCAATTTTATATTTATTTACAAGATTATTTTGTTTATTTACAGTGGAGTTTAGCCCTTTTTATTCTTTCTCTTTTTCTGGGTTGAGTGTATCTCGCACTCCTCTTTAGTTTTATTTTCTGAGAATCTCATTATCAGGACTTGGGCTTTTATCAATCGCTCGGTTAGTTTTGGGAGTTCTTTTATTCGCTCTTGGTTTTCCTTGATTATTCTTTGCTGCTTTTTTATTTTTATCTGAAGATTTATTTCTTTCGCTTGCTTTCTTTTAAGTTGACGTTTACTATTTATTCGTTTAGCTGTTTGCTTTTCCAGCTTTCGTCTCGATTCCTGGAGCTGTTCTGTTAGCGTTTTAATCTCATCTTGAGCTTGTTGATGGCTCTCTTTTATCTCTCTGGCTTCTTTACAACTGTCTTCTAGTTGTATTACATATCTCTGTTCGCTCTTTCTACTATCTCTCATTCGTTCCGCTTCGGTTTTCCAATAATCTTCCAGGATTACACGGGTCTTTATTTCTGCTAATTCTTGTCTTAATCGTTCATTTTCTCTCTTTTGGTTTCTGTTCTCTCCCATGCTAGATGTTAGTTTTCGTTTTATCATATTGGTTAGTTGTTTTGATTGTGTTAACTGATGATTTATCCGGGCGATTTCTGAATCTTGTTCCTCCACTAATTCTTGCCATTCTTTTCTTTCGGCTCTCCATCTTTTACTGTAATATCTCAGTGGGTCTTGCTCGATTGGTTCTACTAATTGAATTGGGCTTGGTACGTATTCTCCGTCTTCTGGATTCATTCGGATTTCTACTTCGTTCGAATTCATGCTAAATATACATCGATTACAATTTTTTGTTTTTGTCGTTTTTATTATTTTTATTATCTTTTTACACTTTTTACACTGTTTCCTCTTTAGGTTTACACTATCGTTTCGTCCGTCTCCCCGAATCCTTCATCGGGTTTGGCGGGTACTTGAGTTAGCATTTCCGTCGGATATAACGGCATAAGCAGGATTGGTGGTCGGTTTTGCAAGGTATTTATCTCTTCACGCAAGGCATTTGATATTTGAATCTCTTCGTCTAAGAGATAGGCAAGATATTCCGTATTTTCTGTTAACTCTTCTACTTGTATTTCTAATCGGTGCGTGTTTTCCAACGCTTTTAACTTTTCGATCTCTGTCCTCAAGTTCTGTTCATTTTCCTCATATCCTTGCTTTATTGCTTTTATCTCTGCTTCTACTTGTTTTTTCAATTGTTCATTAACTTCATGTTGGTGTCTTAACTGGATTTCCTTAAATACAGCAACTCCTCGGTGTCCGTTCACCTCCTGCTGGAGTTCTGTTATCCTCTCGTTTAATTGTTGGTTTTGCCGTCTTTCATCGGTTAGTTGATTTCTCGTTTCTGCTGCTCTCTTGTCCATATCGTTGGATTGTTGTTCATATTCTTTCTCGTGTCTCCTGAGTCTTCTTATTGTGCCTTGTCTGATTTTTTCCCGAAATTCTAAGTTTTGGACCTGCTCGTTTAGTTCCTCGATTGTTTCTTTCTGCACTTCGACTTGTTCCCAAAGTTCCCAATCTTCCGTATTTAGTATCCTTTTTGGTAACAATCTTATCTCTTTCTTGGCTTCTTGAAAGTGCTCTTTCCATTTTTTCGCTTCTCTTTTTATTGCTTTTTCCTTGATCTCCGTTTTCCATTGTTGTTTTTGTTCTTTTCGGTGAGCTTCGTCCTGCTCAATCTGCATCTCTTTTACTCTGGTTTGTTGATACTCAACTTCCTGCTCTAATTTCGCTATATAGCTAGATTGTTTTGCGTTGGCGTCTTCGAATATTCTACACTCTATTCGCCATTTTCTTGCTTGATCAGTTATCTGAGTCAGCATTCTTTCTTGTCTGTCGTCTCTGGGCTCTCTAATTTTCTTTGATGGTTTTGACCCTTGATTTCTCAGCTTGTTGACTTCCTCTTTCGCATTTTCCCATTTAGCTTTGTACGCTCTTGTTCTATCTTCTTCTTCGGCTATTTGCTGGATATAATGTCTAATTCGTGCTTCCCAATTGCTTCTTGACTGTTCTCTATCTTCTGTCCATCTGGCTTTCCAATGGAGTGCTTGTCGTTTTGCCCATTCTTTGGCTTGTTCCAAATGGGTTCTCTTTGTCTTCTCTATTCGGTATTGGGTGCTAATTTGTCCAATTTCCTCCTGCATTTGTTGTATGATTTTTATCGTTTCCTCTCCTTCCTCTCGTATCTCTGCTTCTTTATCTTTTATCACTTCTCTCAGTCTTTCGATTTCAATTTGTTGATCCTGCTTTTCTTGCTCTAGGGTTTGTATCTCTTTCCTTTGATTTCTGATTCTAGTTTGGTTCTGCATAAATTCCTTCATCATTTCCTCTTCTCGTTCTTGGTACATTTTCTCTTTTCCTTCCGGATAGATTATTTTTTGTTCTAGTTGTTTTTCCCACTTCTCTTTCATCATTTTCGTTTTTTGCGTCTCTTGTGCTAATTCTTCCTCTGTGATTAATAGCATTTCTTTTAATTGCAACGTCCTTTGTTTCCATAATTCTACTTCCTCATTTATTACTTTTATTGACTCTGGTTGATCTTTGGTTGCTGATTTCGTCTCTTCAGCCTCTTTTACAATTTCTTTTGTCTCATTTGGGTTCATAATTGTTTTCTAAATATTAATAATCGGTTATTCTCTCTTTTCACTCATCTCTAAATTTTATCATAATTTTACATCATCTCGTATTTTGTGGTTTTTGAGTTTTTATAATTTTTTGTTTTTTCGTTTATCTCTATTTACACTTTTTACACATTGTTTTCCCTTTTTTAATTACTGATCAGCGAAACGGAATCCTTTGATCCGCCCGTTGATCGGCTTTCTACATACTGGGCATATATTGACTTTTATCCCGCATGCTTCACATGTGACCATATGTCCACAAGGCATATAAATTATTTCTACATGTTTCTGCCAACATGTCACACATTGATACTGCTCCAAAATAGCTTCTTTTATTATTGATTTTTCGCGATTTTCTTTAGGTTTTTCTTGATATCGCTTAATTGCTCGGATTATTGCTTGTGTCGAATCGTACCATTCTAAATTGTTAGCCAATCTTTCTTTGATTATTTTCTTCATCTTTTGAGTATCTACTCCTGATAATAGCATTATGGTTCTCGTTTTTGGTCGGTCTAAAATATCTTCCACTTGCTGGTTTGTAATTATTATTTCGATATTCTTTGACTCTTTTTCTTGTTTATACATACACTTTCCTTTATGTTTTAGTTGTTTGACGTTCTGATCTGGTATTGGCTGTTGATTTTTACATCCTTCGCACATTATTCCTCTGGTTGTTTGGCAATATCCTTGACTCGCAAATTCTGCCGCTCTTGGATTTCCTTTGAAAGTTTTAATTCTCTCTTCGAATGTTCTGTTTATAGTCTCTTTTTCCCATATTAATTCTGTTGGATCTTCGAAATTCTTTATTATCGTTATCTTTTTCTCACCTCCCTTTTCATCTCTGTCTATTTCCGATTGTCGAAGTCCTTCTGATCTATTCATCGCTTGGTTCCTTACATCAATATTGATTCTAAATGGGCAGGTTGGGAATTTCCTCGGGTGTTCTCGTTTAGCTGTCTCTCCCTTTTCCCATTTTGCGAGTTTTCCTTTACAATAGATACAGGTAACTTCATCTGGTAGTTCTGATGTTCCCGTAAAGTAAAATCCTTGTGCAGCCATTTCTTTGCTTTGTTGGTCGGTAAATACTTTATTATCTTTAAACGTTAGATATCTCTGTTCCTCTTTTCTCAGCTCCTCATTTCTCACTCTCATTTGTGAGTATATTGCTTTTATGGTTTGCGTTGGCCGTCTTGTTCCATCGTAGTCTTTATAGTATATAATTGCTGCTGCAAGTGTATTAATTTTCTCTTCCTCTTCTGGTTTTTTCCAAAGTCTCGTCCATATCGAATCTGATCCTTCTCTTATCTGTATTGTTATTTCTTCGCTGATTCCGCTTGCCATCTAAATATTGTCATTATTTTTGGATTTTTGTTTTTCTGATTTTCTGGTTATTTGTAATTTTTTGATTTTTTATTTGATTTTTATTATTTTATTTACATTTTATTACACTTTCTCTCTCCCTTTACAACGTCTTGTCTGGCCTCTCTACTTCTAATTTTATATATAGATTATCTTCTCGCAAGAATCCTTCTCCTCTCAATCGTTGTTGTGGATAGAAACGTGGTGTTCCAATTGCTGTATTCCAGTCGGTTGTTGGTCTTCCCATCTGTGGTTCATTTCCTGTTCTGATTGGGTTGCGATAGTCCTCTTGTCCTTTCATTGTTAATATCATATTTTGTTTAAAAGGCCATGTTAATAGCTCGTCGTAATCTCCTCTTCCTACTCTGATGAAGACACTGATGTGGGTGCCCGTTGCAGTCCCATCTCCATTCGGATATAATCTAATGCCCAATTTGTATCCATTTTTCCAACTGTATATTGGTGGACTGTCTAGAATTCTTTGTGTTCCATCTTTTGCTCTCTGTAGCTTTTCTGCGAATTCGGTTATTTTCCATATAAATGGTGCTGTAAGATATTTTCTGGCTATAGAATTGTTGGTTTCTAGTTCCTTTATGTTGTTGGTCATCTGTTGCATTTTCTTTTCCATTTCGACCATTTTCTTGAGTGTGTCTCCTTGGCTTTTCTCGAAATTCTTTCTGGACTCTGGTATTTCTCTTATTATTGCTTTTTGTGCATCATTTTCTGTTCGTAGGCTTTTTACCTCCCATGCCAACATTCCTATCGTTTTCATCATAATTTCGGTATGTTCGATGCTATTTTCCATCATGTGTTTTTGCATTTCCGCAATTGGTAGTTGCGTTTGACAATTGAATAATTCTAACGGGCATTTGACTGGTTTGCCGCTACATTCGTTCCAATGTTCCTTTAGTTTGACTTTATCTTTCTTGTCGCAGTTATTTGCGCATACTCCTTCATATTGATCGCATATTTGTTCCTCTTTTGGATTCCGATGTTGCATTTCTATTTTTATCCATTCGTCAATGACTCCACAGAATTCGCATTTTTCCTCTCTCTTGATACATACTTTGTGATGGTCTTTTATCGTCTTTTTCGTTATGATGGTTTGACATTTTTCGCATAATATCTCGTTATATTCGCATTCATTTGCGTGACTTTCTGCTTCTTTCATAAGTCCTTTCCATTCACATTCTTTCACTCGACATTGGACTAGTAAATTATTGATTTCTTTATTAGTAGCTTTATCCCTTGTTGTAGGGTCTTCATCCCTTTCAATCGTCTCGTCGCATCCAGGGCATTTTATTGTTTGTGTTTCTATCACTTCTATCGTACAATCTGTACATATTCTGCATCCGCATTTCGTCTGTCTCGCTCCAATCAGTAGTTCTTTACATTTACAACATTTTAATCTTTCTTTGATATCGTTCACCATTCTGATCTTGTTTTTCATTATTCGTCTCGTAGTTTCGGATGGATTCTCGCTTCTTCTAATTCTCTCGATGATTGTCTGCATATCTACAAAATTTTCTGGTTACTTGACGTTGCTTTACTTCTATTGCTTTATTTATACATATTTACACGGTACGCTTTATTTTTACTCTACTGTTGAATCCGGTTCTGGGGTGAATTCTGGCATTGATGCTATCCATTCCACCCAACTTGCTGGATCTACGTGCTGTTGGTTGTTACGTAGTCTTCTAATTTCTTCAGCTTGCCATCTAACTTGATCTGCTAATTGTTCATTCATTCTCTGTAATTGTAGTATTGTTCTCTGTTGCTCTTCTAGTCTTATAGCTTGTTGTAGACCTCTGTTCACACTTTCTGTTAATACTAGATGAGTATTTGTCCACTGAGTTTGCGCATTGTTTGTTATTAGTGTCATTAATTCACATTGTCGT
This sequence comes from Schmidtea mediterranea, assembly GCA_022537955.1. Taxonomy (NCBI): domain Eukaryota; kingdom Metazoa; phylum Platyhelminthes; order Tricladida; family Dugesiidae; genus Schmidtea; species Schmidtea mediterranea. Next base: position 53,475,385 of record CM039680.1, on the reverse strand, counting down.
CTCCACGTTGCCTCGACTCCTTGATCTTGGTATATTCCTTGATTCAATTCTACAATCTCTATAGGTACATTGGCAGCTGCTGGTTGTTGTATTCCTTCTGCGAATGGTGGTATTCTGACTTGGTTTTGTTGATTTGCATTATTCGGATTCATCTGTTGGTTATAATACATCATTAATTCATCGATATTCGTTTCTGTTTGCTTACTGTCTCTAACGCATTTTGTACGATATTTACATATAGATATACATATTATTACTACTACTATACTACATAATATTTTACACTATATACAACGTCCCTTTCTCGTTTTACACCATCGTCTCCGGGGACTTCATACGCAATGTCCGTATATCCCCATATTTTTCATTCATTATCTGATATACATCAGATTCGTTGGACCATTGTTGTGCTTCGATAATGGGCGGTTCTTTTGACCAGAGCCTGTTTGTATTAGAATTTCCTATGATTTCATATTCCTCAGTTCTTTCTACATCATATTGTCCTAATTCGATGTCATAATTGAATTTTTCCACCGCTGGCCATAATCTTCTCTTCGCTGACTTCTTTTTGCATTTGGTAGTTCTCACTAATTGAATTATTATTAGCATTACTATGCTGCTTATTACTGCTGTTGTTATCCAGATCATTTTAATCATGTAGTTCTTTTCGTTAGGCTGCATGGTTGTATTTCTCCTTGCAATGGTTGTCTCCATTATTCCTTCTTTTGGTTGTACATTTTTAAGTGCTTTCTGGAGTTGTAATGCTTCGTGGATTGAAAGGTGGCTGTCATCCATTATCATTCCTGTTTTCCATGTTTCGTTTCTTGGTTTTCTCTCAGTTGGTTTTATTATAGGTTGATCTGTCGCATTTGACTTGAGTGGTTTCCTTGTTATCGTTCTCCAATGTTCATGAGTTCCCTTTTGGATGTTTATTACGTATTTTCCAAGTTTTCTTTTCGTCGGTATGCGATACTTTTGGTTCTTTATAGTTTTGCTTGTCTCACATTGGATTCTTTTGTTTACTGGTTCGTTTCCTTGAGCTTCGTATATGCAGATTTTCGTGATAGGTTTTTCACCTGTATTCTCAATTACTATTTCTTCCTCGTTTGCTGCATTTGATTCTATATTTATTATTACTGCTTTACTTTCTCTGATCTGTCGTTGGTACGGTTTCTCTTTTGTTCCTTTTTCTGGACGTTTTGTCGTAATTGCTTCTAGTAACTTTCTGGTTATTGATTTCCAGTAGTCATCTCTTCCTTTCTGAACGTGTACTATGTACTTTCCACGCTTTCTTTTAGTTGGAATACGGTATTTTTGGTTCTTGATATCATCGTTTGATTGACATTTGATTCTCTCATTTATCGTTCCGTTCTTTTTAGTTTCGAATATACAAAACTTTTGTAATGGGTTCTTTGCCCATGTTTTCGACTATTATCTCTTCTCCACTCTTTGGATCTGCTTCCACTTTTATTATTATTTCCTTGTTTTCTCGTGCTCGTCGTTGATAAGGTTCTTCTTTTGGTGTTGTGACTTTTTCTCCCAGAGTTTTGGCTAGTGTGCACGTTATTATTATATCATTGTTGGCACATATTATATATTCCGCATTTCCTTCTAGGCTATCCCCATTCACATTTCTTTCCTGCTTTCATATTCATTTTCCAACAATCGATAATTTTGTTTTGTATACATACTTGTTCGATCGTTTCTATTCCTCTGTTTATTATTCGCAATTTGCCTATTCCTGGCTTTACTTGGATTTTTACGTTTCTATCTTCTGTAGCATCTCTACATACATCTTTGGTGGTTTGACATGATGATGAGTTTCGGACCGTATTCTATCTTTCCTGGTTTTCCTATTGAGTCGAATTGACAACTTATGCTTGTATTCATCGTCAGTTGTAAGCATATTCCTTTGCTTGCGCTTCCTTTCTCATTTATTGTTCGTATTCTGAACGATTTTATCTCTTTTGTGATGTTTTCGTCAGCTTCCGTTAACTTGATGGACGTGATTAATATCATTATTTTTTGTAGCAGGGTCGGTCGGTTTTGATTTTTCCTTTGTTGTAGTGGCATCATCCCTTGTTTCGTTTTCCCTCGTTATTGCTGTTGCTCGTTTCTCGACGTTCCTCGTTGGATGATTCCTTTTTCTCTTGTTGTGCGGATTTATTTTCGTCTCTAGTATTTTGATCATCTTGGTTTTGCTGTGTCACTTCCTCCTTCTCCATTATTATTCCCATCCGGGGTTTCCTTTGAAATGTCGTCCTCGACATTTATTATTTCGATTATTTCCTCGTATACTTTTATTATTCTTGCTTTTATATCGTCCATTTCTTTTATCTCTTGTTTGCTTGCTTGGAATCTTATTTGCTTTCGATGCCATCTGTGTATTATCATCAATAACTGTTCTTTTCTATCTCCGATTCGTATTGCTTCCTTTGGATGGTTGGTGAATTTTAGTCCTTCCACTTCAACATTGCTTTTATTGTCTTTGGGAAGGGATAGTGAGCGTATATCGTTTCTTTCAATAGGACGTTTCTGTTTCTTACCATATAATTTACATTGAATACTTTGAGTGGTGAACTTTCGTAGGTCCATTTCATCAGGTTGGCTGCTGCTTCGTCTTGTTTGGCGTCGATAGCTTCCCATAATGTTTGGATTGTTTTACCCATCATTTCTCTTTCTCTGGTTGTCGCATTACTAGTTATAAATTTTATTGCACTTGCCTGCCTGGATTTCAGTGCATAGTGTAGTACATTATTTTCTCCATTGTCTTTTTCTTTGAACGATGATCCTGTTTTTATTAGTTCTCTCAGAACTGTTGTAGAGGCATCTGCTGCAACTGCGAACATTAATGGTGTTTGTCCCTCTTCGTTGGGTATGTTTGAGGCGTGTCCGCATTTCTGCATAAGTTGAATTATGTCTATTGTCCTTTGAGTGTTTCTGTGTTGTACTGCAATATGTAAAGGTACGTTCCCTTCTACATCTGCCATAGTGAATATCATGGGTATACTTTCTTTGATACGATCTATTTCTGGTGGACTTATAGCTCCTTTAGCATAATCCATTGCGATTTTTCCCGCTTTGTTTACTATTCTCATCCATCCTTTTCCTTCGACCCATTCTGGCATTATTTCTCTGATAGCTTTCACTATTATATCCATCTTGTCTACATTATCTTGAGTTGCGTTTAGAGTTATTTTAGATTCATCTGGCTTAGGTTCCTCTACGGTATTATTCGATGTTGCTTCTATTTTTCGGCTCATCGTTAGTCCGTTTATACTCAGCTGTTGAGTTTGTGATCTGGTTTCATACCTCGATTCTCTGGTTCTTTCGTTATTGTTCTCGGTATCGCTTTACATCTACTCACGTTTACGTAGATAGGTCTAGTGAGTGGGTTGTTGACCAATTTGACTCGCGCATTATTCTCGTTTACGTACATTATCTCATAAGGTCCTTTACCACATCTTTGTAATTTTCTGGCTACTCCTGGGATAATTTCTGGCGTTGCTATTATTACCCAATCCCCGACCTGAAGGTTATGCTCGCGCACATCTCGCTTTTTGTCATGTAACTCTTTGTAGCTCTCTTGATTAAATCTAATATTCATACCTGCTGTTTTCCAGATCTCTTGCATTCGCTCTTTGAATCCTGTTACATAATCATCAATTTCCATATACTGTGATATTGGTGGTTGATATTCTAAGTCTATCGGCATGTTACATTCTCTGCCGTACATCAATTTGAATGGACTCATTTTTGTTGCTGAGTGTATTGACATTCTATAAGCCATAGGCATAGATTTATTATCTATCCCAATCTTTTTGGTGTCTGCTTACATAATTGGACATCATTTCTATTAATATGCCGTTGAATCGTTCGGTTTGACCATTTGTTTGCGGATGGTACGGTGATGTTCTCAGCTTCGCAATTCTGAAGTAATTCGTTACTTCCTCTATTATTTCGCTCATAAAGTTGGTTCCTTGGTCAGTTAGGATCTGTTTGGGTGTTCCATATCTACAACATATTTCCTCTACTAGGATTCTCGCTATTGTTCTGGCTTTTTGATCTGGTATTGCGAATGCTTCCGGGAATTTTGATAGATAATCTGTCACTACTAATATTAAGATATTTCCATCGTTGGTTTCGGGTAATGGTCCTACTACATCCATTGCGATCATTGTCATTGGTTCTGGTGGAATTGGCATTGGCTTAATGGTGCTTTCAATTTACTTCCTGTGCTTTTTCTGGTTGCACATATTAGGCAATTCTTTATCCATCCTTTTACGTCCTCTCCGATATTGGCCAATAATATTTTTGACGCAATCTTGCTTCTGTCTTTTTTGCTGACATGTGTCCTCCAAGTTTTCCATCGTGGTATTGCATCAATACCTCTTTTCGTCTACTCTCTGGTAAGCACATAAGTCGTTTCTCACCATCCATTAGTAATAACCACCCTTTCTCCATAGTGTATCGATGTCTGTGTTTTTCCATATGCTCCTTTAATTTATTGTTGTTGTCGAAGATTTTCATATCATTAGTTTCCATAAATTCGATTATTGTTTTTAATTCTCGTCTTCCTTCTGCTCATTTCTCAGTTTTGTAAAATCGATATCTTCTGCGATGATCATGCATATGCGTCTCACATCCTGATCCATTAGTTCCTCAAATACGAATCTTGACATACAATCTGCGTTAGCGTTCGCTTTTCCCGATTTAAATTTGATATATGGTGAGTACTCTTGTAACTGGCATCGCCCATCTCATAATCTTACTAAGCTTCTTTATGTTGGCCTAGCCATACCAATGGTTGATGATCTGTAGTGATATATATCTCGTGACCCATAATAATATTTGAAATGTAATAGCTGGATTTTTCTAATGCTTCTCTCTCGGTCACCGAGTAATTCTTTTCGTGTTTCTTGAACGTTCGACTATAATATCCAATAACTCGTTCTCTTTTCTCGTCATCCCATTGTCCTAGGACTGCTCCAGACGCATATCCACTTGCGTCGGTGCTAACAAAAACGGTTTCTTAAAATGGGTGTACGAGGATGGTGCTGATATTAGTTTATCTCCTGAGTGTTTCAAAGCTGTTTGTTGCCTCTTCCATATAAACGGGTATCCTTTTGTCAATTCTTGTATGGGTTTGCGATGGTTGCATAATTCTTGATGGAATTTCATAATAACCACGTAAGCCTAAGAATTCTTGCCACTTTGTGTGACTGTCTTTGGTGCAGGGCAATTCTTTATCTTTTCGATGTTCCTTGGATCTGGTTCTTTGCCTTTCGCCGACACAATGTGTCCTAAGAAGGTGACTTTTTCCTTTGCCCAATCGCATTTTGATGGTTTCAATTTCAGTTTCCATTGTCTCAGTCGATAACGAATACATACGGATACTTTTTTAAAATGTTGGCTCGAAGGTGCTAGAATAAAAATTAGTAAATCATCAATATATACCATACATGTTTTGATGCCGGTGAGTTACAAAATTCATACATCTCTGGGAATGAAGCTGTGCGTGGTTAGTCCAAAAAGGCATTCTTGAATTGATATAGGTCTTTTCCAATTGTAAAAGCAGTTTTCTCTCTGTCCTCCTCTTTGACCTTTATTTGCAATAGCCACTTTTTAAATCTAGCGATGTAAAATAAGCTGCTCCGTGTAACTTTGCTAAACAATTTCATTTTATATTCTGAGTGGGTATGTATCCCGTTTTGTTACCGCATGAGTCGTCGTAATCTATACAGAAACCGTTGTTCCGTCTTTTTCTTTTACCATGACCACTTGGGAATTGCCGATGGCGAACAAACTTGGTTCGATTACTCCTGCGTCTAACATCTTTGTACTTCTTTCTCTTGCTTTCTGATTTTTGAGCTTTCCGCCAATCAATAGGCCGTAATGTTATTGGGTGATCATCTGTTAATGTTATCGGATGTGTGCGTTACATCGCTGTACCGAGAATCTAGGTCGAGGATTGCTTGCAAATATAGTCTTTAAAATCCATTAGCAGTTTTGTAGTTTGCTCTTTTTTCCGCTTCGTTTAGTAGCGACATGTCGATAGTCCATATGTTCCTCAGTTCCTGCAGTTTTTGTGTTGGGATTCAAATGTCCATCATTGGGGTGTTAATTTTCCCAATCGTTTCTTGCGTAGATAACTTTATCTCCTCGTGCAAAATTTGTAATGGTGATCGATATTTCACGTTATCATTTACATACAACTATTCTCTGGCTAATGGCATTCTCTTTTTCTCAAATTTGTGATTTAGGTTCGAAAATCATTTACCTCTAGTTTCTTCGTTCACTTACGTTAACAAATCATTTGTGTGCGTCCTGGCAGCTACTATTTTTCTCTGCATCATCACTCTGATTCATTCCTCTCCTTTTT